>JABJVR010000034.1:2213774-2227627 GCA_025773905.1 Chitala chitala | reverse complement strand
TTTTTTTTTTTTTTTTTTTTTTTTTGTTTTTTTTTTTTTTTTTTTTTTTTTTTTTTTTTTTTTTTTTTGTTTTTTTTGTGTTTTGGTTGGGGGGGGGGGGGGGGGGGGGCCCCCCCCCTCAGGAGAGAGACAGAATAACATTGCCTGAACTTGCCAATATACATGCTTTACTTATCTTAATGTCCTTAAAGTATAACTATAATTTTAAAACTTGATTTGATTGAAAAATGTGTGTAAATTGTCACCATTTTTTAGATTAAGTTTTGAGTGTGAGCTATTCATATGGAGCTGCAAGGAATTAGAATTAAACTTGATACTCTAGCGTACCATGTAAATCTTTTCTTTTCAATTAAATTCCAGTTATTTTCAAAACAAAATAAATAAATGAAACATTTTCCCATTTACATTTTATTATGTTTTTAGTCCCAGCATCCTACAGATATGTACTAATTAATTCTCAACCTGAATAATGCCCTGTCAGGACTACATTGACACTTTTTACCTAACATTACATGATAACATCAAATTTTGGCTTTCTAAAATTAATCAAGGAATCCAATTAAATCCAAATTTTAAAAATTACTCAAAGAGTAGCTGCAGACAAATGACAGCTAATTAGTGAAATAACATTTACTGAGATTTAAAATGAGATTTTAAAAAACATGTCCAGCAACCTCTTTTTATTGGAAATAAGGATTATGGCACATGTACATAGATGTGTCTCCCCTTGGAAACATGCAACATTGTGGAGGATCCTTTAGCTTGAGTGCCCTTTCCTTTATGTGGTGTACTCTTAGAAAAGAACGGCCAGGACAGCCAAGGGTTCCTTGTTTATTCTCTCTGAAATGAAACAGGTATTTATTACAGGGAAAGGGGCTAAGAGGTTTGGGCCAGCGGAGCTTCTATTCCCCCTGGCAAAGCTGTTGAAAATGAGATCTGGAGCAGCAGTGGAATTCTCATATACAAAAATAAATAAATAACCTAAAACAATTGTGGCTCCTTTTCTCGCCTCGACCTGGAGGAATATTTTGGCGAAACAATCTGAACTTTTGTAATTGCTTTTCACGTATAAGGGTGTAATACTTGCAGACTAAAGAGGAGGGCAGAGTAACTCTCTGGCACTGGACTTGTGTTCCGGCCCAGTTAAAATAACGCTGTAGTACTGAAATGTGACAGTTGAGCTGTTAGGCGCGGGGCTCTATTCCAGGGACGTTTCAGAGAAGGCTTCAAGTTCTCTGAAATTACGCCTAGTTCCTGTGATTGAGTTCGGCCTCAGTTGAATTTGAAATTCCCATCAGCGACAGGATAACGGCAACATTGTCTAGATGATGCGGGATGTTTAGATTTCTGGGTGAATTGCTTTTCAGTCACAAAGGCAGCCCTCTAAGATGGTCTCTTTGGTACGAATGCGAAACAGATGGAACAGATTCATCTGCTACAACAATTGTTTTATATATGCAATATGGGAAGGACCTTCAGCACAGGGAACTAAACCTTCAGCAATAAAAGCCCTAATTGCCAAAAAAAACAATCAAACAATGCACAGAAAATGCAAGGAAAATGCAAGAACACGTACAGCTAGCTAAACAGTAACGTTTCTGTCTGGTATGGTGACTCTGGTCTCACGTTCACAAAAGAGGCTTTTTCCTCAGTATTTATTCCATAACACTGAATAACAGGCCAGCTCACTGTATGCATTTATTACGCCTGAAGAGCAGAATGACGTTGTACTTGAAATGTTCAGTACAGAAGGCATTGTGAAGGGACACAGGACTGATGCCAAATGTCAGGGTGTTCACACTTAGAATGCATTAAACATTGAACCAAGATAGATATGTGAATTTAAAGTCAGGGAGTGTGCATGGAAGATAAAGGTAATGTTGCTGCCATCTGTATGGGAGAAGATAGAGATTTTGGTCATCACTAAATGAACATTTGGAACTGGATTCTGCTGTTTTGTATTGTCTAGTTCTCTACTCTTGTTTTTCTGTCTGTTGGGATAATTTTAACACAACATCCCTGTGCTCCAACTTCACCCTTTTTGACACCCACCTAATCTTAATTTCTGCACATTTGCTGTCTCTTCCCACTCTGATAACCTTTCCAGTTTTGCTATCTCTTCTCAGTGTCACCTGACTCCATCCACAGGCCCCACACTCTGTTCACACAGGGTGTAAAGCTGGCATGTGTGTGAACAGCTAAGGAGAAAAGAGCCTAATAAGAGAGTATTTTCAGCTCACATCTTTATTGGCTCTCAACACCAGGTATGGCAGGAAATAGAGGAGAGCCCTAGTGGGGTTATATGAGTATTTCATATAATCATGTATGCGTGTGAATTTACAATCCACAGTAATACACATGCTAATTTACAGGAAGGCTTACTGTATATCGTGGAGGTGCACTCTTGGAACGGCCAGTTTTCAGAATCACCCACCCTGTGCTTTCTAAGATTTCACCAAGCCAAATTCGTCCCTTAGTCCCTAAACCTAAAGACACGTTTTTAGCAGTTTGTGAAAGACAGAGCACTTTAGCTAAGTTTTCACTCAGATCACCCCAGGGCATTTTTTACACATCACTAAACACGAACGGGTCCTCCATCCCCTCGTCACCATGCCTGGCCTCCACATGATCTGCTCGATTTTCTGGACTTGTGGCTCTGACATGTTCCGTGCGTTACCCGCTCCCTGGCAGGGTCTCCCTTCGGATTCGGTGCCTTTAGGCGGCGAGCGCTTGCTGCGCCCTCGGACGTTTTCCGCTTGGCAGACTTCCCCATCTTCGTAGCACAAGAGTAATTAGCTCTCTTGTGTTTACCATCCCCCCCCCCACGCCTAGCTCTGTGTTCTAAAAAAGTGCCTGCTATTAAAATGAACCAGGCGAAAGGTCAGTGGGAGAAACTCTTCAAACGTCCAAAAGGGCAATTTTAACAGGAAGACCTTCCTGCACTAAGAATGAGTGATTAGCAGCCTGCATTTCTGAGTCCAGACAGGACCTCGTCTGGCTGTTTTTACCAATGGACTCGTGTTGGACTGGTTTCTGCATATTTGAATGCAGTCTCATTATATCTAGGGGGATCTTAAATTTTTTTTTGGCAATTCAGTGTAATTCACTGCAATGCTGCTTAAATGCATACATTAGACCTAATTGTGTTTTAAATTATACAAGTTGAATTAATCTTTGGAGAAAAATGTGCAACTAATGTTTTGGAGAAGAATTCATAGACAATCGTTTACATCTGTGTGCTGATTTTGTTTAAATTGCTTTGCCTTTGTTTAAACAGCTAATTTTGTCATGCCTGTCAGTGATGATTAAACACAGGATAAAGGGTAGCTCATTAGAGAGGGTATATTTGATTTTACATATACAGTCTGATATCAGCTGATGGGGAAATAGTGAGGGTATATTGTGAAACTGAATTTATTATTATTAATTTTATCAACAGATAATGTTGATAAAATTAATAATAATAAATATTATAAAAATATTAATTTTTATGTTAGTTATTGTGGTTTAAAGCCAAACTCGTTTTTCTTCTTCAGAGGCTAGAGAGAAAAATTTTAGCATTTTTAAAAAAGAAAATTTTAATTTTAATTTTAGCATTTTTAAAACTGAACATTTAGTTTATCTGCTAAATGTCTTATCTGTGCCCTGTGGTGGGTTGGCGCCCCGCCTTGGGTGTCCCCTGCCCTGCGCCCTATGTGCTCTGGGATGGGCTCCAGGTTTCCCCGTGACCCTCACCAGGAATAAGCGGTTAAGATAATGGATGGATGGATGGATGTCTTATCTGTACATCATCTATGGTGGCAGTTATGACATATTTTATAATGTTAGGGTTTAACTGTATTGTGACGTTTTAACAGTAGACTGCAGTTGTTCGAGTGCACCCATTGCTTTATAAAACCTTTTTTTTAATTCAGTTTAGAAATTAATAATAATGTATTAATCAAAACTGAAATATATCTGCACTTCTGTTCCACCTATTCTGAAGAAGAAGATGGCTGGAGTAATAATCCTGTACACTATTAATTAAATTTAAAAACAGGCATTAAATGTTGTTTTGGTTGAATAGTAAAATAATCTGTGGTGGGTTGGCACCCTGCCCAGAGTGTCCCCAGCCCTGCGCCCTGTGTCTCCTGGGATGGGCTCCAGGCTTCCCGTGACCCTGTGTTGGATAAGCAGTATGGAGAATGAGTGGATGGATAGTAAAATAATAATGGTTGAAATGTGGTTTGATCAATTGAATGAAATGCGATTTGATCCATTCAGAAGCACAGCATTGTGTTGCTGTGCTGTAGGCATAAGGAGCACAGCCTTTCACAGGCAGTTACAGGACTCAGTGTGTCTTGATAAACTGCAGCAGGACACCTTGTAGTCAGCATAGAGGAAACCTCTCGTCACATTCCACTTCCCAGCCACTCAGCAGTTCTGGCTTCGCCATGCTCTGATATTGAGAAGCCTGCATCCTGCAACGTTTTATCATGAACTGAAAAACAGCTGTATCTATTGCTGTAGGTCCATGGCTATCTTTCAAAGGCAGGACAAATAAGCAGTGTAGCTCGACAGCAGAGATTCATTTAAAATCTCATTTTCTTCCAGCATTTCAATTTTGCCTGTTTTTCTGCACCCCCCCGCACACACCTCCACCCCCTCCACATATTTGCCTTTTTTAGTGTAACAACTGACTCAATGACAGAATCACCGGGATCCAGTTTCAGAGTTTGCAGCAGGTTTATTTTTTAAAGGAATGCAATATCCCAAAATCATAACCCAGAACTCGAGCTCAAAAAAAAAAACAGGCATAAGGCTAAAAGACCTCAGCGAGCTGTCGGAGGCAAAGACAACACTGGGGAGGAATGAAACAGCACTGGGAAACAGTGGAAAAGAAGAGCCGGGTCAAACCAGGCACCAGAATGCAACACACAGGGAGCTTGTCAGACTGCTTCACTCTCATCATCATGAGGGAACAATGATATCTCACCCTGAGTCTGCTTGTGAGGAGACCTTCAGTAATGTGGGAATATGATGTACAGGTGCAGAACATAACTGAACAATGAGAAATGATTGGGGTTAATGGGTTGAGTGCCTGGGCTGCATTATGTATGGCACTTAATAGGCAATACCTGACAGGTGGGAAAAATAGCAGAGTCACCTGTATGTAATATGTATGTAAGTAATATAATTAAGAGGATTGATATCTAAGTCTTTAAAATTTTATATATATGCCTTGTATAGTTAGTTAGTGACCAGACCTAGTGGTTGACCATCTCTGTTCTGGTTTTAAGTCCTTCTGTGATTTACTTTCACATATGTACTTTTTGTTTACATTTCGCTCGGTGAAACTGTACAGCCATTTCTACACCACACCAATATGAGTTTTTATTTTCCCTGTTGTCATTTTGCCCTAAGTGTGACTGATTTGTTTGCTTTCTTTATTTCATGTGGACTTTTTTGGTATTTTTATACAAAAAAGAAATAGCACCAGTTTACCACCCACTCCCTGTGTCACTTGAGTGTGTCTGCAAACCCCGCTCAAAACCTTCCCGTCAGGGTGATCGCCGTTTCTTATTTATTACACTCTGTGATACACTGATTCAGGCAGATGACATGTTTCTACTGCTTTCTTTTCTCAAATTGCCAGTTCTAAGCTTTGAAGATCCTGCACCTCACTGGAATTTGGTGCATAAAATTACAGTAATTAAGATAACATGGTTTTTCTTTATGAGGAAGTACTTTTTTAAAGACGTGATTTAAAAAAAAAAAGCTGCCTGTGTTTCTCCCCTTGAGCAAGGAACATATCCAATACTGCTTTTCCCATTTAAAAAGGAGTTATGAGGCTTTATAATACAGAGTTAGCTTAGCTGAGCTATAAAAAAAAAAAAAAATCCCCACCCTGCGGGTGGTCTTTGTCTCCATTAAGCTCAGGTCCTCTACCAGAGGCCTGGGAGCTTGAAAGTCCTGCACAGTATCTTAGCTGTTCCTACGACTGTGCTTTTCTGAACAGAGATCTCAGATGTTGTTCCTGGAATCTGATGGAGCCACTCTGCCAGTTTGGGGGTCACAGCCCCGAGTGTTCCAATTACCATGGGGACCACTGTTGTCTTTACCTTCCACATCTTTTCTAGATCTTATTTCAGTCCTTGGTATTTCTCAAGCTTCTCACGTTCCTTCTCTCTGATGTTGCTATCACTTAGAATTCCTACATCTATCTCTACAACCTTGTTCTCCTGTTTGTCCACCACTGCTATGTCCAGTCAGCTAATCAATACCAGTTTGTCAGTCTGTATCTGGAAGTCCCATAAGATCTTGGCCTGGTCATTTTCAACCACCTTCAGGGGTGTTTCCCATTTTGATCTAGGGACTTCCAACCCATACTCAAATGTTTCTGTACTATGTTGACCACTTGGTTGTGATGATCCATGCTTGCTAGCATATTACATCCCACTGTTATGTGCTGGATTGTCTCAGGAGACTGCACAGCCTGCATCTTGGGTCCTGCCTGGTGTGGTAGACCCCAGCCTGTATTGATCTTGTACTTAGAGCTTGTTCCTGTGCTGCCATGATTAGTGCTTCTGTGCTGTTTTTTAGTCCAGCTTTCTCTAGCCACTGGTAGGATTTTTTGATATCAGCCACATCTTTTATCTACCGGTTATACATACCATGCAGAGGTTTTTCCTTCCATGATGGTTCTTGCTCCTCTTCTTTTTCTATTTCCTTGGGTTTCTGCTGCCAGATGTATTCACTAAGTACATCATCACTTGGGGCCATCTTCCTGATGTATTCCTGGATCTTTGCTGTTTCATCCTGGATAGTGGCTCTGACACTCACTGGTCCTCAGTCTCCTCCCTTCCGCTTTGTGTACAATCTCAGGATGCTGTATTTGGGGTGAAATCCTCCATGCATTGTGAGGAGCATCCTGGTCTTGATGTCAGTGGCCTCTACCTCCTCTTTTGGTCAGGTTATTATACCAGCAGGGAATCTGATGACTGGCAGGGTGTAGATGTTGATAGCCCAGACCTTATTCTTCTCATTCAGCTGACTTCTCAGGACTGGCATTTCATTTTACATTAACATTTTATTCATTTAGCAGACACCTTTGTCAAAAGTGACTTACAATGAGTATACATGCATGTCACGAACAAGGTCAGTATCAGAGGATCTAACTAATAGTAAGTGCTGTCCTATAATCAAAGTGCACATGATTAAGTCAAGCAATTGTCACACAAGTCATACAAGTACAGGAAAATGCATAAACATTTAAAATGTCTTGTATAAACTAGAAAAACATGTATATACAACAGCCTTGCAACAATGGAATAAAAGGAAGCATAGATGATAAAGGTGAGGTTTTATATTCTGAGATGCTCCCTGAAGAGATGCGTCTTTAATTGTTTCGAAATGTGGACAGGGATGATGAAGTCCTCAAAGCAAGAAGAAGCTCATTAAATCATATTGGCGGCAGAGATGAGAAGAGCCTAGGTTTACCAGTCTTCAGCAGGGGTGCAACCAGTCTCTTCCCATTAGCAGACCGCAGAGAACGGGAGGGGACATAGTTCTTGATACAGGACTGGAGGTAGCCAGGAGCAGTCCCATTGATGGACTTAAAAGTAAGCATCTTGGAAGGATCTTGTATTTGATGTGTGCCTCGACCAAGGCAATGTAGTGATTTGAGTAGAGGAGTGACATGACTCCGTTTGAGAACATTGAAGATGAGACATGCGACTGCACTCTGGTTCCACCGGAGAGGATATGTACCAAAGGCTGGGAGGCCGGCCAGGAGTGAATTGCAATAGTCCAATCTTGAGGTAACTAATGCTTGGACCAGGAGCCGAGTCGAATATTCTGTAAGACATGGTCTGATCTTCCTGATGTTATACAGGGCAAATATGGAAGCCCTGCAGACTGTGGCAATGTGCTCAGAGAACATCATATTGCTGTCCATCACCTATCCAAGGTCCTTCACTGAAGTGGTAGAAGTTATGGTTGATGTGCCAAGGTTCAGAGACAGTTCGTGGGGAATGGAGTTCTTGGCCAGGATGATCAACAGCTTAGTTTTGAAGAGGTTCAGCTGTAGGTGATGATCATCCACCCATCTCAAGATATCTGCAAGGCAAGAGGCAATCTTAGTAGAAACATCTGTGTCTGAGGGTGGGTAAAACAGGAACAGTTGGGTGTCATCAGCATAGCAATGGAAGAGAGGCTATGGGAACTGATAATTTATCCCAGGAAGGTTGTGTACAGTGAGAAAAGGAGCTGATCCAATGCAGACCCTTGAGGGACCCCTGTCACCAGAGTCCTTGGTTTGATACTTAGCCCCTCCGAGATACTCCATAACAATGCTCTGAAAGGTAGGAGGCAATCCATCATAGTGCAGTACCAGATATTCCAAGGTTGGAGAGAGTTGCCAGAAGTGTCTTGTGGTTCCCTTTGTCAAGTTCAGCAGACAGGTCGAGCAGGGTGACGACAGAGGAAAGGGAGTTTGATGTAGCAGCATGCAGGGCATCAGCGACAGTTAAAAGTGCAGTCTCAGTAGAATGCCCTTTCTTGAAGCCAGATTGGTGGATGTGTAGTAGGTCATTCTGTAAGAGGAACACAGACAATTGGGTGGAAACAGCTTGTTCAAGCATTTTAGATAAAAATGGAATTAGTCACACTGTTCTGTAGTTCTTGGGAAGTGATGGGTTCAGGGAGGATTTTTTTAGCAGCGGAGTGGCACTGGCTTCTTTAAAAGTTGAGGGGAAGGTACCAGATGTCAATGATGAATTGACAATGTGGGTCAGATGCGAAATGAAGTTTAGTGGTCTTATGGCTTGGGAAAAGAAGCTGTTACATAGTCGGCTGTGTGGGGCCGAATGCTCAGTACCTTTTGACACACAGCAGTAGACTGAACAATTTGTGTTATGGGTCTGTGGAGTCACTTTTGATGCCGCTAGCCTTGCAGGTGCAGCATGTTATGTAAATGTCCTTGATGGAGGGAAGAGGGCTCCCTATGATCTTTTTAGCTGTCCTCACTACCTGCTGCAGGTCGTTGCGATCCAATGCAGTGCAATTTCCAAACCAGGCAGTGATGCAGCTGCCCAGGATGCTCTCAGTAGTCCCTCTGTAAAACATGGTGAGGATGGGTGGAGGGAGATGGGCTTTCCTCAACTTCCTCAGGAAATAGAGCCGCTGCTGAGTCTTTTTTTTACAATGGAACTGGAGTTGAGGGACCAGGAGAGGTTCTTTCCCAGATGGACACCATGGAATTTGGTATTGAAATGCAGATGCAGTTCACATGCAAATGTAGTTTCTCATAGTTTTACCTTGATGACTTATTTAAACAGGAGGTATTTACAAATGTTAGTCCTGTATCAACATGGAAATGTCATTATAAAGCAAAGGGATTGGACAGAATGGTACTGCAGAACTTAATATGTGTTTATCTTTAATATCACCATTGTATCCTCAATGCACACTATACTAATGTCATGCCAGTATACCTTTAGCCATCTCAGACTTATCCCATGCTCCATGTGGTGTGAAAGGTCATGTTAAGAGTGGCTATTAAGTGCTTACAGACACACATGCTTATATCATTTATGTTTAGGAAAGAGTGATGTTTGGAGGAGATGACAAAGGAGCCCCATTGTCATGGACAGGAAGTAGCTAAGGCCACTACTTCAGCTCTGTTAGCTTCTTTTGAAACAATAGCTGGATCAGCTGTTCTAGAGTGCTACAGTCACGGCTGGCATAATTAAAAGTGCTAAATAGCTATAACTGTTTCAATGCAGAGAATCAGTAAGTCATTATACAGACACATGATAGCAAACATCGCTAACCAGACCCAGACACACAGCAGGTCTGCAGCATGTCTGTGAAGTGCGATGTCTGATTTACATTTAATGCCATAAAAGCTATATCATTTTAAATTTGCTGGTGTGAATTTGAATTATGCAGCCCATTCATTCATTCCAGATATTCGTTCAAGGGTACTTAATTAAGAGCTCAGCTGGAGAAAGACCAGTATACACAATCTCTCAGCAGGAAAACAGTTTCAAACCACAACTGCACTTTTACCTGGCTTTGGAGGCACGATAAAACTTTATTTATTCCAACACCACAACTTTATCTTGTTATTCTGAGATATATTCTCAAAAATTCTGCTCCCAGCCTTTTCTCCCCAGCATCGCCGATTGTTAAGGAGACAAATGTATGCAAACATGCTACGCCAAGGCTGCGAAGACAAGGCCGTGTGCATAATTGCATTCTTTAAACGTGTTACAGGGCCTTGAAGTTTGTAATATATATAAAGGGCTGCAAATGAAATACCTGACACACTGTTTCATCACACCACTGAATGGAGAAAAAGGCAAGGGAATATTAATCAGCATTTAAACCGAATGCACCAGGCTGTCATCGCACAACAGACCTTTTGAAAACGCCGCCTGATCTTTGTAAGCTTTGACACGGGTGTGCTCTTTGAGGGATACTGCAGTTCATTAATTAAGGCCTGGATTTTGTAATACATCTTTATGAATGTGTGCCAAAGTGCACCTTGTCAATTACTAATGTCTAAATACCACTTATTGCGTCAGTCATTATGGCCACAATACAAAACCAGTAATTACCTGTAAGCGAGATCTGCAACTTAAAGATTAAAAACGTGGTAGGGAGACAGCTCAGGTTGCAGCTGTGACTTCTAAAAATATTTTACATTGTCCCACCCACAAAAACACAGAAAGAAAAGAAAAGAAAAAAAATCCCACCCTGAGTGTGTCCATGTCCCTCTTCCTTTTAAATTAATCAACGGCTTGTAAATAGGAAATGAGGTGGCATTTTCCGATAATGAGAAAAATTGTTTCCTGGCCCTAGAGATCAAGATTGGCATTTTCCATTACAAAGTAAAAATGTACACGTGTTCCTCCATCAGTGTGTTTCGTAGTCGATTCTGGCACACGATCACGGTCAAGTCATCAATCTTCAGTTTTCGCGCGCAGCCTTGCAGGCAAAGCAGGGAGGCGTTACAGTGATTTATTAAAAGGACGGAGGTGGAAACCAGTAGCAAAAGAGGCCTGTAAATTCTAATAAAACTTGGATAAAGCAATTTAATGCCATCAATCATGCAATAGTGGCCTGTAACTTAAGAGGGTCAGGCTCACAAACACTCGGCCTGCAGAAGAACACAGCTAGACATTGACGGTTGCCGTCAGTTCGCGGCTCAGACTTTTCATGGTGTGTGTCACACAGCAGCTTTTCTCTGTCCTGCTTCATTTCACACCTTTGGCACAGTTTCTAATTTCATAGATTATTTGGACCACCTTATTAAACTTGGAGAATGATTGATGTTCTAAAAATGTAATTGTAGGATTATAGTTTATGGAATTTATATAAATTTCACATTAAAGTGTATCTTGTACATTTTTTTTTGGAGACATTATTTATACAAATAACGTGTGTGTGTTTATTTGTTCTTTTTTGTGAGAATAACATTGCTAAAACCTGTCAATGTTCATGCGTTACTTGTCTTAATGTCCTTGAAGTCTAGAAATGGGTTTGACAGCTTTGCTAGAAGAATGGTTGCATTAGCTTTACATAATGTCTAATTCTGCATTATCAGCCGAATCATACCGCAATATGAGCTGACAGAATGATGAAATACAACACAGAAGGCCAATGTAAGATAAATCTCTAAGAGAATTGTGTTTTGAGTTTGTGTGCAATTTCTTGGTGATAAACATATATGATGGACATAACATACAATTAGCAAAATCTTTACTATGTGGCTGGACTCTGATGCTTGTATTTTAATTGTGAAACATACAAAAAACTCATTTCACCCATTTTTTTTTCAAAATGCCTTCAAAAAAATCAGAAATGAGGAAACAAAAAAACTCTTATAATAAATGGATACGTACGTTTTAGATGTTAGCATTCTGTGAAACTGAATGATGTTTCGATGTAAAATACACTATTTCAATAATTAGCATATTTCTGTCAGTTTTAAATGTTATAAGCACTGTTTTCTTTAGACACTCCTAGCATTCTCATTCTTAACAATTTGTAAACCAAACTTATAACTGCACAGGGTATCATTACCAGCCTAATTTGTCCTTTTACATATTTTATAAATTAGGTCCCTGAGGGTCTGGAGCATGTTTTTAAAAATCATTACCAGGTTGTAAACAGTATTTTCTCTAAAGGGACTTCCTGATATTTAATAAGACGTTGTGTTGTTAAGGCTGTACAGTATGTTTTATTATATATTTTTTACATCAGTGTGCATAGCAATTTGCTGTCCTAAACATTGTTTGCCAGAACACAGACCCCACGCTGCTGTCAGAAAGATTGTGTTAACTATAGACAATAAGCTAAAGTAAAAGCCATTGACAACCATTGACAAGCAACAATTAAAATGTCCTTTAGAGCAAGAGGAAGCAATAGGTTTGGGCATAAAAATGCTAACATTTTGTGTACAGAAGCAATAAATCACACCTATGGAGAGCAGAAGCTGATCCATCTACTTGAGCTGATTGTGCCAATTACAGGAACATTTGGATGGTGTGCCAGTCCCATGGTATACTTGCTTGTAATCTCCTTACTGTAATCATAAATCTCTCTCTCTCTCTCTCTCTCTCTCTCTCTCTCTCTCTCTCTCTCTCTCTCTCTCTCTCTCTCTTCTCCCAAACAACATGTGCAGTGTGGCAGGGCACATTATATATCTATACACCAATGAGCCAAAACACTATGACTACTCACAGGTAAGCAAATAACATTAATTATCTTGTAATAATGGTAAGTTAACATATGGTTCTTGTAGCTGATGTTTTGGATGCATGAAAAATGGGTAGGCATAAAGACCTGAGTGACTTTGACAAGTGTTAAACTGTTATGGCCAAACAAGTGGGCAAAGCTTACGGGGTGCTCCCGGTCTGCGGTGGTGACAGTGAAGAGACACACTACAGAGCGCAGACACAGTGTTGGCCACTCAAGGCTCATCAATGCAAAGGCATGTTATCATGTTTTATGATGGTTATAGAAGTGTGTGACAACACACAGTGCAGCTGACTCTGCTGCGTATGGGGCCACACAACCACAAGTCAGTCCAAGTGCCCATGCTGGCCCCTCTCCCCCATTGAAAGCACCTACAATAGACATGTGACCATCAGAACTGAACCTTGGGTCAATGAAAAAGAGCACCTGGTCTGATAAGTCCCTTAGTTTATATCATACAGACAGCCAGGTAAGTGTGTACCATTTGCCTGGGGAAAGGATGGCAACAGGATGCACTGTGGGAAAAAGACAAGCGGGTGGAGGGAGTGTGATATTCTGGGCAATGTTCTTGTGGGAAACCGTGGGTCCAGCCATTCATGTGGATTTCAATTTTATGCATTCCATCTACCTAAACATTGTTATGGACCAGGTACACCCCTTAATGGCAATAGTATTCCTCAATAGCAGCGGCATCTTTCAGCAGGATAATGCTCCCTGCCACACTGCACATGTTGTTTTGGAATAGTTTGAGGAACATGTTGAAAAGTTTAAGGTGTTACCTTGCTCTTCAGATTCCCCAGATCACTATCCAATTCAGCGTCTGCGGGATGTGGTGGGATGACAGGTCTGATGTGCAGTGACTCCACCTTACAATTTTCAGGACTTAACCTCTGCTAGTATCTTGGTGCCAGATACCACAGGGTGCATTCAGAGGTCTTGTAGAGTCCTTCTGTCACTGGATCAGAGCTGTTTTGTTGGCACATGTAGGACCAACAGCATATTAAACAGGTGGTCTTAATGTTGTGGCTCATCAGCGTGTGTGTGTGTGTGTGTGTGTGTGTGTGTGTGTGTGTGTGTGTGTGTGTGTGTGTGTGTGTGTGTGTGTGAGA
>JABJVR010000034.1:2196954-2213674 GCA_025773905.1 Chitala chitala | reverse complement strand
GTAGCTGACACTCTGTCGAGAAGCCCGATCCCACATGCTAGATGTGAGGAGAATCAAGCAGCAGAAATCATCTTGCATGTAGAAGCAGTAGAAGCATCCCTGCCAGCATCCAATTCAATGCTAGACAAGTTGAGAACAGCCACCGCACGTGATCCTGTGCTCCAGAAGGTAGTGGCATGTATTATGGAAGGATGGCCTAGTCATCAGGCTGAACTGTCTTTGCCCGTACAGCACTACTTTAAAGTACAGAATCAACTTTCAGTTCTAAACGGCCTTGTCACCTACGGAAACCGGATTGTCATTCCGGAAGCTCTGCAAGCTGAAGTGCTGTCATGCTTGCATGAGTCCCACCAAGGGAAAGCAAAGTGCAGAGATCATGCTCAAAGCTCAGTATGGTGGCCCGGAATTGGACAAGTAATAAATGCTATGGTGCATGCCTGCAACCACTGTCTGGAGAGTGCTCCTACTCAGAGGCATGAGCCACTGAAGCCCTCCAGCCTCCCAGAGAGGCCTTGGGAGAAAATCTCTATAGACCTATGTGAAGTACAGAAGAAGATGTATTCGGTGACCATTGATCAGTATTCTAGATGGATTGAAATAGATCTGATGTCATCAACGACCTCTCAGGCTATCATTGGTAAGCTGAGAAGGCTGTTCATGACCCATGGAATTCCAGATGTGATCCAGAGTGATAACGGACCACAGTTTGTAAGTCAAGAATTTGCAAAGTTTACATCTGACTTTGGAATTACTTATGTCACTTCAAGTCCACATATGCCTCAGGCTAATGGCCTTGTGGAACAAGTGGTACAGACAGTAGCATTTATGTTAGACTTCCAAAAGCCACATGTGTCACAACAAACATAAATGAAAATAATGCTGTGAGCTAGTTGGCTAACATTAGCCAAGCAAAGCAATATTACTGCAAGTCTTACCCAAATACATAATTTCAGTTTCCTTCCAGCAGCAAAGCAACTGAATTCAGTCGTTAACTCACTATAAAATAGCATTGTTTAGCAGTTTTAACAAGTATCAAAATGTTTTTTAAAGCAATTTATACATTTTTTAAATAATGTAAAAATCAGTTTTTTTATTAACACAAAGGGTAATCTGAAGTGCTATATACTTAAAAAACACATCTTCTTGGTTACAGGATTGATGTTTTACACACCATGATAGAGATTGTCTAGAATAGGCTCTTACTGAATACAACCCATTCATATATTATGGTTTCAGTTAAACTGTGACACAGCCCATTACAATTTGTCTTCCCTTTATTTGAGCTTGGAAATAAACAACCCTGAGGAGATGTACATTCCCCTCATGTAAGCTGTAAATATTTATCTTTTCTGTAAACAGATTTTCTTGGGGTGAGGGTCTATCTATACTGTCGTTTTGAATTTTTTTTTTTTTTTTTTCGGTATGGCTGTTTGTTAAAATATGATTAATCAGACTGACTCCTCTGCTGCTATTTGTGTGTGTTAAGATTATTAAAACAAATAAAGAAAATTTTTTTCTTTAATGCTCCCATCAATTTAAACGTCAGATGGGAGACAGTGTTCTAGGAAATGCAAATACAGTTTGTGACAAACAGATTGTGTGCATTTGGTTTGACTCCATCGGGTCACAGTTTAGGTGGGGTGGTCTTCCTGTCTTTGCGAGCTGATGTTTAAAGCAGCTGGTTCACTGGAGCCTGCCCTATTAGGAGAGCACCAATGTAAACTGCTCCATTGCAGTACTCAGATAACCTTCCCCCGACATTGCATCCATAGAACAAATCTCCTCTTATCAGAATCTTGTAGCAGCTGTTAAATGAAATTTCCCTGCCTCTCCCAGGAGAGCAGCTTCAAATCCATCCTCGGTAATCGAGGGGTTTCATCTGACGTCTTTAAGAGGCTCCTCAAGCATTCAGCCATTTGACAACGTCTGCCGATCAGCAAGGACACGCAAGCTTTCGGCCCAGGGATCATGTGCAGATGGGGTGGGGAGGTGTGCTTTAGTAGCTGAGAAGACCTTGCGTGCAACCGTCGGGGAATATTTTGCCTTGATGTAGGGCTGGTTAGGTAGTCACAGGCAGTTGCTGGCACATATTGACAGCATCTTGTTGTCAACAAGTGTTCCACCCCCAGTTTTACCATATAGTACAGCTCTTTCACAGAGCAAGAGCAGTGAGACAGCCAGTGATGAGGGGACGTGTGGGCCCAAGGTGCTTCTGTATTGCACTTTAATGGATTACAGAAAAAATGTCTGTTTTCTGTGTGACTTCTACTGCTTTGATTGGAGATGTAAGTGTCAGTTTCACAGAGCCAACAGAGAATAGTCAGGACACATGAAATATAAACCAAACAGAATCAGAACCTTTTTTAAAACAGCTGGTGCGACAGTAAACAAAAAAACAGTGGTGTAATGTAACGAGGTAAAAGTATTTTGTTACAATACTTAAGTATTTTGGGAGAGTGTACTTGAGTTTTTAAATTTTTGTCGACTTTTACTCCATTACTTTTCTTAAATAAAATCCATACTTTTACTCAGTTACATTTCCCACTTGGCATTTTCCTTACTTACAACAAAAAAGAAAAAAAAACTCCCAAAGTTTCAGTACTCAGTGAATTCAGCATAACGAGCTCCAGTGGGTCAAAAGAGCAGCAGAAATAAGCTATCGTGAAAGCAGCAGCATCCGCTTCTAGCAGCAGTGATGCTGCCCCAACACCTGCTACGTCTGTTAGCATAACGTCTCCAGCAACGCCTGCTGCTTTAAACAAATCAGACCACCTGTATCCAAGAGATGTTCTCCTTTCTTGGTGTGAAGAATTTGTCATATTAAATTAAATTCCTCCTGTGCTTGCCAAAAGCACTGAAGTTCTGGCATTCAAAAACTCCCATTGAACCTTAAGAAACACATTGAGGTAAGTTAAAACAAAGATAACAAATGTTATAGAGTTATGCGGTTAAGGTATTATGTGCTTAACACTTTTAATTAAATAAATAAATAATTAGTCATTTAGCAGCGGCTTTTATCCAAAGCGACTTACAACATTTCATATCCATGTTACAATGAGCTACCGCAGGGTGTCTCGCTCAAGGACACACCTGGTGGCTGGGCTGGGATTCAAACCAGGAGACTTTTGCATCCCAGCCTGATGTATTACCCATTCGGACACCAGGTCACTTTAATGTTAATATTATGTCAGAACTGTGATTGCGAATTTAACGTTACATAGGCTTCAAACTAGCCATGCTGCATTATGGATTGTGCTAACATTAACCTTAGCTAATGTAGTCGGTTAAGAATGACCAAAAACAAACATTAAATTGCCAAAACCAGTAACATAATGACCAAAAACAGTAATAAAATTACCAAAAACATCCCCATTTCAATGTTTTTTTTTTTTTGTCACTATCGTGACTGTGAATCTGATATTAAGTAGGCTACATATTAGCCATGCCGCATTATTGATTTTGCTAACATTTACGTTTAGTTGTAAATAAAGCTGAGAAATTTGGCTGTAATGGTGCACAGTTAATACTAATTACTGTAGATATATTGAAGCAGATATAACAGCTTGTATTGGTTTTGTGTCAATGAATGTCGTCAATAGTAACATGACAAAAAAAACCAGTCTATCAGCCACAAGCTGTGTTTGTGATCCTGCTCACGTTCTTATCTAATATCATTTCAATTTGTTAAGGACGAGTACTTCTCCCATTGTCGGTTGGATTGGATCAGACAGTTTTGTTTTGTTGTATTGTTTTTCGGTGAATGCCATAAGCCCCATATATCACTGCAATGCCTCTAAGCTGATATTATATTGTACTGCAGGTAATTTCTTATATACACCCTTAATTCAGGTGAGAGCCTCCCAGGACACCTGCATTGTCTTTTCCAATCAGTGATGTTCCTTGAGATAGCAAGGCAGGGCACAAATCTAAATCAATCACACTTTTTCTCCACCTGACTCTATTTCTCAGAGTCACATTGGTGGGGATTGGGGGTGTGTTGGGGGGGTGCGTCTGTGTGACTTGCTCTCTACCAGTCGGCAGAGTGCCCCTCCAGGCCATCTGTTCACTGAAGTTGACAATTTAACATGTATTCCTGCAGTTGGTAATGGAACACCAGGCTGGAACGGAATGAAGGACAATTGCCTGTCACGGAACGACCTTAGCATTGACATCGGGTTAATGTCAGAAGGTATTAGGTCTCTGGGTGACACCTGTTTCACCTGCGGTCTGTTAATCACTGTGGAAGCATGCCGATCATATGTGTGATACGTAATCAGGGAAAAGGGCACAAAACTGTAAACACAAGGGCATTTCAAAGCACGGAGCTGAAAGCAGATAGGTTTACTGGAAACTTGATCTCAGCAGAGATACAGTATGGAATGGAATATCTGTTTGAGTCTCTGCCTTTCCATAATGTGCACTTATAATGACAGCAGCCACACCGCTAAGAGGGTCAAGATTGGTTAGCATTTACTCTTAACACTTCTAAGAAAATGGATGTACAGTATCTGGGAAGGCATCAGCACAATTCTTTATATGCTGTATCATGTCACCTTTTATATATATTTGACATATTTGGCAGAATAAAAAACTCAATTTTAAATATATTTGACATATTTGGCAGAATGAAAATCACTTTTTTTCTGAATAGATTTCCAAATTTAAAAAGTCTCCCACTTGCCCTTCTAGAGGAAAAAAAGATCCAGAAATAGTACAGAGGAGATGGTAACTGGTAGCTGTATACCATGTATACATATATGTAGACCGTAGTACTACTTGATATAGCCTAGTATTTAATTAAAAGGTATTAGTTGTGACCTTATTATAATAGTCATATTCATGACATAGTAAGACAAGGAACATAAGAATGTTTCGTAAATGAAGACTTGGTAAAAGGTACACAGTGTGATATTCAGGGGGACACATCAGTATATTTGGTATATTGGGAGAAACACACACACAAAAATACATGCAATAAGTTTCAAAATTTTCAATGCTGTATAGTACAATTGTACTTACATACTGTATATATTTTACTGAGGTCGCTGCAAGGACATTTGAACAACAAGTCGACCCCTACGCAACTTCACTAGACAACAATCACCCACCTGAGGTGATATTAATTAAGACAGAGATTAAGGGTCCACTGAAAAAGCTAAGAGAGAAGAAGGAGACCAAATAGGAAGTAAAGGAAGTGCTAAAATTAGGGATTTCAAGGGCCAGATGGTTGACGTAGTGTTTTAGCTAATAAAGTGAGTTTTGAGCTCACTCTGTCCAGTCCACTGGCTGTCGCACCACACTATTTTTCTACCAGAGTGACATGCACTGGTATGTTGCAACTGACTGATAATATGATCGCATGGGCGTGACACACGATGGTCAAAAATCATTATAAGGTGTATGTAGTGCCTGTGGGTTGAGTGTTTCTGCAATGTTTTACTGCCGTAGAAGGGGCTTTTAGTCTGACACTGAGCAGGTGCCACCACAGTGTACTTTAAGTTAATGATCTAAAAATAGCTGATCCTAGCTCATCACATGAGACCAATTTGAAAAATGTTCTATCAGCAAAATATGGTCGTGCACCTAGACGTAAGAATAACCAAGAAAAAGGACCCTGAAACTTTTTTATTTTTTACAACATACAATTGTAATGGACAACAGTCTCACTCAGCTTTTTCTGTGTACTTTGTCTGT
The DNA here is from genome assembly GCA_025773905.1 of Chitala chitala. Taxonomy (NCBI): domain Eukaryota; kingdom Metazoa; phylum Chordata; class Actinopteri; order Osteoglossiformes; family Notopteridae; genus Chitala; species Chitala chitala. The sequence goes on along the minus strand of JABJVR010000034.1, from coordinate 2,207,980 downwards.
CCTGCTTAACTACAAGGAAATTAGGCCATTATTTCCTACAACTAGTTCATCTGTTTATTTGCCTTTCATCAACTCCATGAGCAATCACATGCTGTGAAGCTGCACTGACTGTTTTAGAAAAGGGAGAATGTTTGGATTTTCCTTACAGGTTATTTATACCTGTTGTAAATAACCTGAAATGTTGGTCTGTCAGTAAAACCAGTCATTTACCTGACCACTTCAATATCTCCTCTCTTTGACGCTCTACTAACAGCTTCATGTGAAAATAAAAGGTGTGTCATTTAAGTTGCAATCATGGAAACTACTTTAGTCTCACAACAGCTGTTTTAAAAAAAGGGGGGTGGGGGTACGTTAGCAGAAGTTTACCTATTTGCTAAATTAAATTAACTATAGTTCACCATTCACATAATGAAAAGCTTCATTGAGACCCAAAGGAACTAATTTCGTCATGCTAATTGGGTAAGGCCACTGCCGGTAAAGCTAGCGCTGTGTACTCACTAATTTAAATTGTGCTGATCAACCTGGTGCTTTGTAATTTCATAATTAAATTTTCCGTAATGCAGAAATGCAGTTCTGTAGCCCTGGGGTGCACAAGGTAATGCATCATGAAAAGTCTCTGATTAGATCTATGCAAAGCTGAAGGGACACTTATAATATTACATAATATATTATTGTGAGGCTGTAATATAATTTTGTCAAGTAGCTCCAGCAAAAAATAAGGCTGGCTGCTAAGTTACAGCAGACAGAGTCAAGGTGGTTTAAGTGGTGATGCAACAGAATAATGCTTTGCAGGATAATGTGAGAGTGGTTGTGTTGTATGCAGTCCATGGTTCAGTGTGAATGCTTTATATCCACCTTTATAAACTGTACTTTGACAGATGAGTATTACGAAGCACCTCCAAGTCTTTACACAGGACAACATATATCAATAACACGAATCCCACATAATAAAAAATGGGGGAAAAATGACTACTTTAATGCCAGTTTTAGATTAACTAATTGTGCACATGCCTTGTTTTAATAAAAACATGTAGAAGCACATCATTGTGGTTGTAAAGATATTTACTGAACAATGTTAGCATTGTAGAGTGTGTCAAACACTCAGTATGACCACTACAGCACCTAACTTTTGGAAATCAGCATAACACACCCTGCTTAGCCATTATTAATAAATCAGTTACTGCGCTGAAACCGGAGGAAACTACAGCTTTCAGCATAAGGTAGAAAAATGTTATAAGCCATCAATGTGCAGTGACATTGGAATGATTGTTCATATGCTTGTCTATGCACGTGTGAGCATGCAAATGAGACTGTGTGAAAGAAACTGCAAGTCTGTCAATGTGAGCAAATTATATTTACTCAAAAATTATTTGCACTGGGAGAAACAAATGCTTGTGTTTGTTTGAGGAGGCGCACAAATGCATGTTTTAGGATGTATGGTGATTCTGATTTCACTCACCGAAATTGTTACAAAACTGCATCTGACTCTTTTTTAAACAGATAATGTGTGTTTGAGAGATCATGACAAAAATAAAGAAAAATTGCTCTCACAGGGGGAGGGGGGTGTTCTGGCTCACCACTTCAATTAGATTCTATTGAATTTTATTAAATCATCTCTAGGCTGTCACTTCATTGCAGTTGCCATTGGAGGATTATTATTTATTTTCCTGTCAAAGTGGCATTTCAAGAAATCCCACAGTGATCAAACGTTTTGCAGAGAGGACAGCGTAAGGGGGGGGGGGGGAAAAACACCCTCACCACTAATGGATTTGCTCCCCGGTGAAGGTTGAAACGAAGCGCTGGTGCCTGAGAGAACGTGGGGCGTCCTCGCTCGAAATGCGTTTAAAACCCGAGCACAGGAGTGCAACAGCAGTGTGCTACAGTGGGGGTGGGGGAGGTTATGCTTGTACAAAGGAGCTCTCTTTTTTGCTGCATGTCCCACTGCCACTGTGTGGCATCCAGACTGATGCCACTCATGTTCTCAGCCTTGATTCTCCTCAGAGGCGGATCATACCTCCCTCCCTCATTCCAGCCTTTACAATCGCCTTCTCTTTTCAAGGACACTGAAAAGCCTTTAAATGCTCACACTCCATATATGGTCCAGTGCACTTCCACCCAAATTGTGTAGCATTATATGCAAGGTATCCTGTGTTGAATTTCAATAAAAAATAAAAATGCAATGGCGACACTGTCTACGGAACAACGCCGTTCGAACGTCAGCATGTCTGTTGAGTAGATTCCTATTAACTAGCAGGAGGTGTGTAGCTAAATGACTATAATCAGTCAATCAGTCAGAGCCTGTCGAAGGTTAAAGGGTGAAGAGGCAGTCAGAGGGCCAACCTGCATGGTAATCCGTCATACGGGGTGACATACGACCTACGTCAGCCGATTCATATTCAGTAGTGGATGCAGTGCAGACGCAGGTTAGGCCTTCACCCAGGATGCACTGGGGCAGACAAAGGGCAAGGACAAAGCAGGACTGGTGATTTAAAAATCCCTGACGCCCGAGGTTCCATCCAGGGTAGAAGGTGCATTATGCTTCCCTTCTCCAACTGAAAACCATGCAGCAAACACGGTCAAATCAACGTTTTGAAACTTTACGCTTGCAGAATAGCAAGTCTGCCATCTAGTGAGAAGCTGTCTGCAGTAAAAAAAAGAGAAGCGTTTTCTCAGTAAGTGGAGTGCAGGAATGCATCTTTAATGTTTGCTTAGTTTTATTCCTGTGAAATTTTAGTCTATGGCACCTGTGGCTCCATCCATCACAGTGTGCTCTGTTAGCATTTGAACACAGGGACCAATCCTGTGGCCAGCAACAATCTTATCATGGTCACAAAGAAATGGACAGCACTGCATTAAGTTATCACACACATACAAATATAAAACCATAACAGTTTATATAATCATGTAACAGTTTAGTGGTATGGAGGATTTAATCAGCACTTGAGCAACAGTAAACACCAAGAAAAAAAATAAACATTGAAAAATGGTTACTTGAGAAATATTCAGTTAGTAAAACCACAGTGAGTTCAGTCTCACCACGTTGGGACAGGGATTGTATGTGCAGAAAACCACACCAGAAACGTAAAGAGCTTTGTTTGAAAACACAGTGCAGTAACTTCCTGTTTTTTAACATTACATACAACACAGAAATATTCTCCTACACTCAGGATTCTTGGCTTAGCACTATTATCGCTCACAAAAAGATCCAGTACATGCAATATTTTAGTCACCCGCTCAGCTTCCCACAGTGCAAATTAAACTGATAACTCGTAACAGTTGGTAACTATCATTTCTCTGGGAATTCGGTGACCTAACCTAGCCTGGAGTTCCAATTCCTCTCCCGTAAGTACCAAAAAATTATTTGGTTAATGATAAGGCATTGTTCTCACACACACAAGCCTTTATAAACTAAAAGCTGCCAAAAATAACACATAACTGTTTAGTTTCAATCTCATGCAAGCCTAACCCGTATGTACCTCAGCTGCTAAATCTCATACAAGCATCAAAAATTCAAACAAAAACACTGTCTTAAATATTCCCCAGTGTCATGGTCCTGCTGGAGACCCACATTAGCAATAATTAACACACATCCCTAAGCTCATTAGCAATCACACATTTTCCCTTAACACAAAGGTCAGTGGTCTCCGCTGCACAATGAAATGGGTTTATAATATTTAGCAATTAAATAAATAAAACATACAAACACTGTACAGGGAATTAGCCACATGTCAATCACTATAGCTCTACATGACCTATAAGGAGACCAGTATGATCTATCCCACTGGGTATGGTGGGCATGTATGTTCTGCATGTTAAGGAATCCTGAGACAAATATCTAAATGGGGTCCTAGAGAAGGTGTTTTAGGAGGAACTGACAGTGACAGACCACTGATGGGAACTATCAAAGCCAGAAGCTCAAAGGAGATGTGCCGTGACTGACAGTTAGCTACATGTCAGCCGAATTGTTAAACATTATTTGGCAAAAAAAAAAAAAATCAGCTTTCAGATATGAGACATTGTCCCAGATGGCAGTTTAAGTCAAGTCTATAAAAAAAAAAAAAAAAAACTGCATTTATATTTGGTGGCACGGAGCCATCTTTAGTAATTTGGCAACTTGTTAAAGGCAGAGTCACATCCCCATTCCAGCTGAAGGTCAGGCAGCGAGTTACAGTCGAGCAGCGACGGACTTCTGCACAGAAACTCTTCCTCCTGGATGAAGAAGAGTGGAAGCGGACAGAGCTTACAAGGGTTCAGCACAAGAATCAATCATGCAAAGGCATTCAGAGAAGCACCACAGTGAATTATAACATCTTCCACATTTTATACCTGAGAATGAGGAGAGATAAGTTAACTAACGCCCACCAGGAGCACTTTACAAAGAGGTATATTGTTAAGAAAGTGCTGCTCAAGTTAAGTCAGTGAAACAAACAAATGATCACGGGGGGCATGACAAATGGATCTCTGTGTTCACGGACACGACTGGCTAATCAGTCTCAATTGTATGCACATCGTGTCCCTCTTACCAAGCGTGTCCTCCAACATGTTAACAGCCATCTTGTTCACTTTCAGAATGACCTGCTCACCCCTGAAATGAAAAAGGAAACACCACCAAGTGAGAGCGTTTAAAAACAAGTCTGGTAAACAAAGGCAAATGATCCCCTGGTGCAGAAATGTGTGTCCCATGTGAGTGTAATCGCATTGTTGTTCCATCTCCTAGCACTGCAACATTTGAATATTCTGCAACGGAACAAGTCCAGCCATGCTTACCCTTTGGTCTTCCTCACGGCGTTCAGCCTGAGCAGGGCCGCCAGGGCATTTCTCTGCATGTCTGAAGACAGGGCCTCTACACACGCGAGGTCATCTGCAGCAACAGGAGAAATGTGAAGGAGGGACAAGCAAAGTAGGAGACACCGGTGGGGCACCAAGCCAAAGAACAGGGACACCAGGGGAGCCCCAGAGAATGCGCCACATACCTGACAAGATGCATTTAACCGCAAAGCTGCGCATGCCGGCAACATACTGCTTCTCCACTAGGCCTTCAGGGGCCTCCTCACAGAGATACCGACACACCACCTGCACCCAAAGGAATGGGACAGAACCATTAGGGTCGGAGCCAAGCCCTGCAAGCAAACAATCTACCCTCCTGAGGCAACGGGGGGGAGTCCACCACACATTCACATGTAAAAAGAAAACGCGCAGAGCATCCCCGGCATGTGCCATAGTGCTCAGCACAATTACAGTACAACACCGTCCACAGAAAGTTTCTTTCCCTCAGAGTGCCAGGGCTGCAAAGAAACACAGCCTTACCTGATAAGCCTGCAGGAATGGGTGAAACATGGAGGTGAGAAAGGAGAGGGTGGCACAGCCCCTCTCTGTCGCCTCAATGTCCTGCTTTGTCATCTGGATGGCGTTACACTTCATGAGCAGGTAGCAGGCCTCATCAAAGTCCTGCAGCAAGAAGGTGTATAACCAAGGTACGTGGCTGTCATCAACTGACTTTATATGGGAGAGTGCTTTAGGTGTCAGAAAGGCCTGGGGGGATGGTTACATGCTAAGGGCCACTGTTGGTTTTAATAACCCCTAAGTGTATATGGATAAAAGGTACACACTTTTCAACACAACAGTAGACCTGTTAATGAGGAACGACACAAGAACCAGAACCTCACCTGGACCACAGCTCCTGGACAGAGAATGAACTCATTGGAGAACACATCTCGCAGGAAACTGAAGCAGCTGTAAACATCATCTGAAAACAGAAAAAAGGACCTTTAAAATACAGCTAAATCCATACAGTCAATAAAAACCACACAGTTATTTTCCTGTACAAGGTGTAGGAAAATCCCGTAGCCTTGACTGAGTCCAGCCCGCTCACCCTTCCTGGAGGAGGGAGCGATGTTCATGGCGACTGCCAACAGGGAAGGCCGCAGGAAGACGTGCAGGGTCTTGTTTCTGTAGGAGGCGCAGGAGAGCACGGTGACAGCATGGTTGAACAAGTTCTCCTCAGGTCCCCCCGCGCCACCTTGTTTCATCTCCGTCACCAGCCGCAAGCATCCCCCCTCTGTGCGCACCAGGTTGGAATGCAGGGCCGTGGCAGAGGACACCACCTTGCCGGTGGGGATGTGGTCTGATGAGTTGGAGAGAAAGGGAGCGAGGGGGGGGCAGGCAGTGAGCACTAGCAGCGGCGAACAAGGCTTAAGTCTGATGCATCACGCCCCAAGGAGAGGACGCCACCACCCGGGACCTGTCAGAGCGAAGCCTTCCAGGCCTCGCAGCACCATCTGGACCTGGTAACGGGGCCTGTGATTTCGCAGTGGGAGCTAATTATATCGGCCATCCAGCAACTCATCACTGACACGCGTGTCAAACGTCACGTCAAACAATGAAACGTCCTTGACCCAGGAAAAGACATCACCCTTAGATTAGAACCAAAACCGGACGGCCGAGACAAAACAAGTCAAAAATCAGTCTGTCGTACACAGAACAGACGTGGCTTAGCCCATGACAATTTAATTATATGATGCACAAAACATGGCCACAAGCAGCAGGAAAGCTTCCTAAAAGTCCACATTTTATGCACTATTTACCTCAGCGTTTAAGAGCTGAGTACATGGCAGCTAATTATCATAATTCTACATCATCCCGAAGCAGCAAAGCCCAGTTTAACCAGTACTTTTCTCCATCTCACAAAACAAAAGACCTGTGAAAAGTACCACAACACATTTCAAAATTTTCTTGTGGTCTTGCAGAGGTGTAAACTTGGCTTCAAATTTGACACTGGGGGGTCCCAGATTGTAGTTGAGTACAGTCTGGCCACAACTAAACTGTGATGAGAATTTCCCAGAGAAGCTGCCTTTACTTCTTCAACGCTTTGTCGTCATTCTTCTACGGTCTCTCATTCCCCACCACCACCCCCCAGTGGTGCAAAGAACACACACCATCTGTGCAACTGCAAACTACCAGATTCAGTCTCTGCAGTGAAGAGGTGTCGCCAAGTTAACAATTACTTAGGGATTTTGTAAATTAACATGAATGTGGTTAGCATTCAATGCATTACCAAGTTAATTTAGGGCTGAGAGGAAAGGAAGCCAAAGTGAAGCAAAATAAATTAACGTGAATATGTTTAGTGCTCTTTCAGCAGACACGGAGGTTATAACATTGTGATCTTGGTACTGTCTGAGCTCAAGAACAGTCACTGACAGGTTAATGGACCGCAACCATAAAAGAACTACACACATTAGTGCCATACCAGGCCAGTCCAAAAAGGCCCCGAAAGCTTGCGCCAGGCTCCGGAGCCAGGCCGTCTGCTCAACGAGCCGCTCCACACCGACACCCTGTGGGTTCTGCAGCAGAATAGCAGCTACCAGGTCCCAGGGCTGCAGCATCATGTTCTCCTCTTGAAGACGCACCATCTTGTAGGCCACCTTGCTCACGAAGGCCTGGGTCTCCGCACTGGGCCTCTGGGGCATGTGTCTGGCAAAGTCACAAAGGCAGTTGGGTTTGGCCTCAACCAAACCTGGCAACAGGCCACTTCTTTTCCAATGATCAGTTTAGTTAACTGAAAGCTCTAGGCACTGAGACAGAAGTATCTACTAGGATGGGTTTTCATCATATCTGGTGCTCCAGGTGTGAATTAGTCACTAAATGAAAAATGATGCTAGAGTATTAGGGACTGTTCTATCTTGCTCTAGTCTACACAGAAGACCTCCTCATACCTGACAATCACTTGAGCGTCTCGATTTGTTGGGGAACAGTCGGAAGAGAGACGAGGAATTATATGTAAGGAGTTAGGTCTTATAAGGGTGTGTGGGAGTATGTACAATTCAAAGGGAAATAGTATTACTTCACTTAATATTAATTTTAAAATGTGTTTAAAATAAATTATTTCCCAATCCTAACTGAAGTTTTCATAGTCTAACTACAAGGTTTATGCTTGCATCTGATGTTTACCTGGGGACAAGATTATACTGGGACCGGCTGATCCTGCCCTGTGCAAGACTCCGGAGTGACACGGGCTGGCCAAAGTATACATGTATACTTCCGTAGTCTTCACTAAGGATCCTTCTAGCCTTAAGGAGACCCTGTTAGAACAGGAAGTATTGATAAAGCAAAAAATCTATGTTAATAAGGGCTAGGCTCTTTGATGTGATGCACTCTTCTCTGAAATGACAGACTTATCATGCAGAAGTGAGCCCCGCTGCAATACCCCCCATGACAACACCAGTGGCCAAAGCACTGGGTGAAGTGAAATGGGGGTCCAGGCTGATGTCGGGAGAGGTGTGAGACTCACAGAAGTTGACTCTTTGGGTTTGGGAACCCCCAGGAGCTCACGAGCGTACAGGGCCTCCTCCAGCACGCGCTCGTAGCTGATGCTGATGGGAACCAGGCTGACATCGAACACCTCGCCCTTGAAAAACGGCTCCATCGCGATGCTCAGGAGACCTGAACCACATGCCCAGGAAAAGCCAACAAACAAAACTATGTCCAGCAAAAGACAGAAAGCACCCTATCCAAAAATTACCAAGACATTTCCTTTTTCATCTCTGTAACATACCTTTAAATTATATGAATAACATAAAAAATAATAATATAGTCTGCCCTGAACATTCTCACCTAACTTGGGAACCAAAGACTTGCATGTGCGGCTCCTTGTTCCCTCCAAAAAGAACTCAATGGGGGCGTATCCATTCTAAAAAAAAAAAAAAACGGAAAAGGAGTCGTCTGATGAAGACTCAAAGGCAGATTATAAATGAGTCTGATCTGCCACAATACGTGGAACTCTCTTAAACCAATGAACTAACGGTGAAACTAATTTAACCTTATATTTCAGTATATAATGGTATTTTTTAAGTTGGTCATAAGTGTGTGCAGAAAACTGATCTGATTTATGATTATATACAAAGACGTCAATATACAGTACAACTGGTAATACCAGGTGGACAAGTAAAATTTATATTTTAATTACATAGGTTCTTTATTTTTAATGATTATGATCCATCAGTAAAAATGCTAAATAACCCAATAAATACTAGGAATTACAATATGGGCAAATTAATAAAGCTAAAACAATCGAATGCTCCTCCATCACCATGATGGCTATCTGTGGAACTTCCACAGGAGATTCCCTACTGTGCAGTCCTAATGGATAGAGATCATACGTACCCTCAGCATTGTTTTGACATATTCTGAGAAAATTGCCCAGTACAACTTGTCCCCTCCAAATGAGCGACGAATAAAGAAGGCACCCGACATCCGTAACATCTCTCCTACAATCTTCATTCCCAAAAAGTCTGCAATAAGCAAAAAAAAAAAAAAAACGTATTTTACCAATGAGAGACTACTGACATTACACAATCCGAGACACAGGCATGTGAAGTTCTGGAAACTTTCAGGAATAAATGCAAATTAAAAACAGTGGAAGAGTCACTAAAGGTTTCAGAAACTGGGATTTTTTTAACCAAGCTTTTCAGGTACCGGGTAAGCATAAGAGAGTGTGTGTGTGTGTGTGTGTGTGTGTGTGTGAGAGAGAGAGAGAGAGAAAAAGAGAAAGAGAGAGTGAAAGAAAAGAAAGAAAAGAAAGAACGAAAGAAACCTCCACTCCACTGTTCTGACATGAACTACATGTGTCCATTTGCTTCATTTTGGCTTCCCTTCCCCTCAGCCCTCACAACGATCCTGTCTTGAATACATGCCCATTCCTGCAGCGATGACTGGCAGAGCCAGGTCGTAGGTGTACAGGATGTAGGACATGAGCAGGAAGTCCATGTAACTCCGATGGCTGGGAAGCAGCACCAGTGGATGCTCCTGGATGGCTTGCTGAAGCTAAGCACAAAAAAAAAAAAAAAAAAAAATTGAACAAGGTGGGGAAGTTCAGCACTCATCACAACATTGGGCAGGACATATCACAGATACATTTACATTTTCATGACATGGAGTGAATTTGAAGTCTCCAATAGCACACAGCTAAAATACAGGCCAGATACGTGCCACTCGTCCTGACGTCAGCAAGACACTCACTCTCTGGATTCCATCTTCATTGACGCACACCCTGCGGAAAAGTGCTTTGAAGGCCTTGCTGAGGGTGTACGCAAAGAAGCGGACGGTGCCAAGCTGAAGCTTGTGTGCCATCTCCTCCAAGATGACAGATGCCTCCTCCATGATGATCTCACTGGTCTCTCCTGTTTCCTTGGACATCTGAGGCCACAAAACCAACACAGTGGGATATGGAAGACAAGATGTGTTGCACAATATTTGTTACAATGACATTAAGGAAAAATGCCTTAACACTAAATTAAGTCTCAGTAATTTAAACTAGGCAACACGTGTTTAATGTCTTTCTAAACTCAACTGCTTGTAAAGGAACTGTACTGTAAAAACTCTGCAGGTACCTCAGTTAGTCCCTAACCCAGAGGTGCAGATTTGAATCTGGCTAATCAGCATGTCCTAGTATTATGTATCTAGTATTAATACTGTCTCCTGTCCTCCATCAATCTAAACATATGATAATCTGGTGAATTTTAACTTTTAAATTTCTTTTAGGGAGTGAATTTCTTGCACCCAAGACTGCCTTATGGCTCATTACAGAAATAATCATAAACTAGTTTTCCATAAATGTATAAACAGTTATCGCAAATAATGAATGAAATGCACAATAACGCAGTGACGTGAAACATACAAGTACACATAAATTAAGAATAAATGTAACTAAGTGTCAACACCACTAGTGGGGAAAAAATCGTTGCATTCCAACATTCCTTTCTTACCTCGTTAACAACATAACGAAGTTGATCAGACTGTAGTACAATAGTCTTGAGCACAGTCGGTTTACAGGGAGTGATACCCTTATACAGAACGGGCATATAACATCTCAGCGAGTACTTCAAGTCGCTGGAGTTTCTCCTCTCTTCCAGGATATCTTCAAAGTCATCTCTCTTCTTTAATGCTGGATCTCTTTGCTACACACACACACACACACACACACACACACACACACACACACACACACACACACACACACACACACACACAC
>JABJVR010000034.1:2130749-2196854 GCA_025773905.1 Chitala chitala | reverse complement strand
ATATATATATATATATATATATATATATATATATATTAATAAAATAGACTTGTTTCAATTTCCAGTGCTTTAAATTTTGTTATCTTGTGTATCCTCTTATGTAAAAAGTGTACTCACTAGAAATGCAACGATTCAAAAAAGAGACATGCTTCCAACTCTGTGTAATTTGTATTGTATTATAAAAAACATTTTCTAAATTAACTTCTTTAAAGCAACACATTTGGCGTTTCTGTAGCTCACAAGTTGCAAAGCATTAACTAGCCACTGACTGTCTGCAGTTCTCATGTGTGATGTATACACAGAAAAGGATTTACACCCATTTTTATGGCTGCATCAGCTGGTCTAAAAAGCTTGTAGCAGAGATCACAATGAAGAAGTACACATCATAATCACAGTTCAGCTACATGCGCCAAACCATGCATGCCAAACCCAACAGTACGGTGTTTCAGCAAACTGTTGCACCCCTAGTGCTTACATACTTCAGGAAATACTAAAATGTATTAAATAAACCTGGGCTGTAGAGAAACGTACCACACAAAGAAGGACATTACCTCTTATTGCTGTCACACAGAAAGAAAACTTAAAATTTGGTAGAGCAGGAAACGTTTTAACCTCTAATACAAATAACCATGATAGTGCTCAAAGGCCAGAAAAATACCCCCCCCCCCCCAAAAAAAAAAAGCCCATTCATGATATACACAAGCACTAAAAAGTTTAAACATACTCTCTGGGCCCCAGGCATATTTCACATTCCATAACATTTAATTCATTTTAAGCGCATACATTACATAACACAAATAAACACTCTCTACCTCAAAAAAAAACTTCTGAATACATAATCATCTTTGGAGGCCTAAGACTTTTGCTGTCCAGTACTGCACACCAAACTTTATGAAGACATCCACCAGCACGCCATGATGCTGCACTATTACAGCCAAAATCCTTGGCTCTTTAAGGTGAAGCCATGTTAATGAGGACACGCCATCTCACCTGCAGAGGGCTTGCGTCATGCTGGCATCCTTCACCTTCTGGTCTGAGGTGAGGCTCTTGATGAGAACAGTGATGAGCTGCAGGGGGATGTGCTGCACCAAGCTGGCCAGCGCGACGGAGGGCTCGAAAGAGGGATCTGCGGAAAAGACAAGCCACGGAACTGTCAGCGGCGGCCGAGATGGTGGCCCAGGACCCAGCTGCAGCAACTAGAGCCCACTGTTCCCTGACTGCGTTTGTGCTTGGGACACTTCAGGGTTAAAAACAGTACGACAACAATTTTAAAGAAGGCCAGGATGGTGGGGCACTTGCAGGTGCGCAAGAATGCCGGAGGGTCAATTTGCTTATGAAGTGAAAAACTGCGCAGAAGAAAAACCATTTGCATTTCATTGTACAGTACAGTATTCCTCTTACGAGTTTACTGGATGTTACTGGGGGATTCTGGGAAACAGAAATAGATACACACAATGACACAACTTTAAACCAGCCTCTCTTTGTAAAACCGATTAAACAATAAGTACAGACCATCAGAAAAACCAGTCCTAAAAACAATGAAGCCTTAAATACTTAAAAGCTACCGTGTGTCTGCTCTGGATGTTATATGTAAATAGTGCACATATATTACCTCTACCAGTCACACTGCGGTACTGAAGCTAACACAAACGGTAAATGTTTCCTGGCAGCCTGTATGCAGACATTGTGTCTACTGTTAAGGCATAGCTACAACAAACACTGTTCAGTGCCCCGCACTACTGTTTGTTTACACGTTGGCAATAGAGTTTCTTTTCCTTGATCAGGCTTGCAGACTGTTAAGGGCTGAGGTTGGGCAAGTAGTATTCTTGAATTTTGACATTTGTGGGGGGCCTCTAACCCCTAACACTTATGAATGTGAAAAGGGGCCTAAACTTAAGGTTACAGCATAGCCTATGCAAGACTGTCACACACACAGTATAGTTTACGTAACGGATCATGGATAGGGAAGAGCACATGGTTAACATCAGAAATACTGAAAGAATAACGGTTCATGCGAAATACACCACAATACACCTGGACCACACATCTCTGATTTGGTTGCACAGGTGGCACTTGAGACAAAAACTTGGAGGATGAAATAGATGTCCTTCACACCTCACCTGTGGAAGAAATGATGGCAAAAACCTCCTGTAAAGAGGGCAGCAGCGTTGCAGGCTCCGCCTTCCAGATGTTCTGGAGCAGAGCGCTGACCTTGTTCACCTGGGCGACATATTCCCGCACCTCTCGTTCCTGGGTGGCAGTGCAGTGGAAGTAGCTGATGGTCCTGACCAGCTGCTGGCAGAACAGCACGGCCGCCTTGTCGCGGGGTACACACTGCACAAAATCGAGCAGCATGGCGCTGAGGCGTGCACACGTGGCCGCCCCGGGCCTCTCACGCACCATCCGCAGCACCTCCACCTGCAGTAACCCAAAGATCTCGAGCACTGAGGGGCTACTGATGAGCAGGCGCAGGGAGCTGTGCACGTAGTCAACGACGGTAGGCTCCTTGGGGTCAAGGCTGCCATAGCCACGCTGCAGCAGGCCCAGGACGAAGTCACGGCTGAAGAAGCGTGCAAACTCAATTCGGTGGCAGCGTGCATATGCCTCCAGCACCTGGAAACCCACCTGGCGCTGGAAGGTGTCCTCACCCAGTAGGATGAGGCGGGTGCTGAGGCTGTACAGGGCGTTGCACTGCTCCTCACTCACCTCCTTCTCTGCCGCCTCCACCACCTTTCTCACAATGGCTTTCTTCACAGGGACAGGGTGGGAGGAGCCCACCAGACCCTCCAGAATCTTATCCATGGCAAAACTCTAAACTGCGGCAGCCGGTGAATTTGGGGTAGAAACCACATCTGAAAGGGGTAAACTGCAGTTAGCTGCATGTGATGGATACATAAATGACCCCCTTTAAACGCTTCAAAAATAGTTTATTGATATAGCACACATTTATCAAAACCATCAAAGAAGAACCGAAGAGAACCCCTTAATTAAAGCTTACAACATGCAACAATATGAACTTTCCTGTTCCGTCACTTGATCATAAAATACATTGTATTTACATACATACATCGTACACGTTTATACTTCTTTATACTGCCTTCTACTCACATTAGGATAAATAAATGAAGCAGAGACTAAACAGACCTGAAACGTATAGCTAAATATCTTTATGAAAAATTTAGATGATTTATATCTAAATATCTTTATGAAAAAACTACCTGAAAAAACGTACTTTCAAAACAATTAAAGGGATGACTCGATCATTAACGGTGCACTACGGATACAATAACTTTACTAGAAACTCAAAAGGACAATACAGACAACTAGCTAACCAAATACTACATACCAGTTCAGATAGCCAGTTAGCCTCCGAAATTGTACAAAACGTATTTTTATAGTATTTTGGACATCGTACGCTCAATGCAGTGAATTGATTTAAAAACGGATATATTCCTAAAATTTTATGTGGGTGACACGGAGGAACAGTAGTGTGCAGTAAGCAACCGTCCGTGTATTACTATGAAACAAAGCAGGCCAGAGGCAAGGATGCCACTGACTTGGCAGAAATGCAGGAGACAAACAGACATATCACCACCCCGCACTTTTCCGTACGGAAACGTTTGATACTTACCAAGGCAATTCATGTCGACAGATTTCACATGGGACAACACGGACTGACATTTTTTCGTAGCGTTCACTAGATAAATAATTCAGTTTGTCATTTATTTTTTATCCCGGACGATAACAGCTGATTGAAACCTTGCCAGTGACGTCATTCTCGTGCACACGAGGTCTTACAGGACCTCAAAATATCCTCCTCAACACAATGCCTTTTTAAAAATAAATATAAATATAAACTGAAATAAATTAGATATGACTAATGACGAACTTTTACGTATACAATTCTGTTATTGTATATATATCAGACAATTTATTGCGAAACAACGTCATTTGTCATTTTAATGAGGATTGGGTAAGCCTTGTTGGTGGTCCTTCCTGCACAAACAGCGACCTCGGATGTGTAGTCCAACAAGACGAATACAGCAATTAAGCTTTCAAGTCTAAATTACCGACGTGTATATGATTACGTTTGAAAGCAGGAGTAGTTTACTTATTTTACCAATTGTCATGTTGGAAAATAAAAGAACCTTTCAATGTCAGTCCATGGGTCTTTCCCTTGCCAGACCAAATCCTTCAGATTTATCCAAAACTCTGCTTCAGTGTTTGATTTCAACCCAACACTGATTAATCTTCTTCTGTTTTCTCTACACTGGCCACATAGATGGCAATCCCGGGAGTGGGGACATGCCCCCTCCCTTCCCCAGTATGTCACTGTAAACCAAGCTATGCCATTTTGTCCCCTCAGGAATTGCTCTTGGGAAATATTTCTATTTGTTGTCCCCCAAAAGTGAAATGAGATTCCACCCCCCGACTGTCGACCGAAAAGTCTGCTTGTAGTAAGTTCAAGTAGAAATACTGGTAAATTTGCTGATGAAACGACACAACTATATTTCCAAGAGCTAGTCTGTAGTGAAGAAGAAAAAAACAAGCATTAGTGAATATAAGATCCATCCTTATCATTTCTTATTTATATTGTTAAATTCTTTATGAATCGACGACTCCATTTATACCTGCGCTCTTTGGCAAATTTGAATGTTAAACTGGCGTAATCATTATTTAAATTATATATGGCGAAGTAATATTTTGCTGTTACAGATGGTAAGTGTACTTCGACAGATCATGCTTGCTGTGACGTTACCTGACACTAAATATGCGTTTTATTGCGTTGACCTTTAAATCGTGTCAGTGTAAATCAAATATACATTACGTTACGAAACATGTTCTACACAGTCTTGTGAAATGTCAGTGCAGATGCGATTTCGCGTGTTGTTAAATTTACTATTAGGTTACTATTTTATAGATGAAGTTGTCATGAGTGTTACAGCTTAGTTTCACACTTAACTGTACCGTTCGTCGCAGTTTGATTGACTTGTAATAAAACACGCAGCCTTTCTTGTCAACGCCAGATCAAAGTGTTTGCGTTAGCGACACCTGGCGGCGGGGATCAGCAGCTGCTCACTGTGACGTACTGATCATGCTGTATAATCCGTCTGAAACACTAAAGCAAAACGTGATTATGACAACATTATGAACTACTACAATTTCACTGCAGGAGCTGCAAATGACAGCATTCCTCTGGCGCGACCTAAGGATTGTTCTCGCTAAATCTAAAGTAAGTAAAGTGTTTCGACTGTAAATACTGTTCCGTTTGCTTAGAGAATTAATGCGGTCAGTGTATCATTAAGATTATTTTAAATCTTATTTTAAGAGCACTGATTTTAAACGTTACTTTACACTCGTTGGCATTATATTCAGTGGTCCTAAAAATTATAGACTATGGGTTTTCCCATTTTGTGAACACGATAAATGCATTATTGTCATTTTGAATTATACTATAAACAGACTTTCTTCATATGACTATATAAACTGGCTGTTGTTACCTTTAAATTCACTTAAACACAGGCTGAGTTTATTATACATGTGACTTCGATGCTGCCTTCTTTTTTAAACACGTCAGATGAACACACTTGCACACTGTTTACACGATGAACGAATAAAATAGGTAACGGAGATTACTCTAATCCACCCAGTCCCCCCAAATAAATATCGGTGAAAGTAGTTTTAAAAATCGAATTAAAAATGCTAAATAGTTTAACATCTTAAATTTTGAAATTGTTTAAGTTGTTTTCAACTGAACCTTAAGTCTGATTAAAGTGTGACCGCGTTCACAACAGTTAAGGGCCCAGTGACCGCTGCGCTTCACATACACCTGAGCGTACTGAAGGATGGGCAGCGTGGGAATCCCTCAACGCTGGCCGGGAGTTCGAGGTCACAACATCCAGCAACACCGGACTGAAGGAGGCGACTGAGGACTTTTAAACCATTTAGATTCATTTAAAGTTTTCAGATGTTCCTGGATTGTAAATAAGTATTACCAGTAAACATATTCACTAACCACTGTAAAAACACAGAAAATTGTCTGTCAGAAAAAAATAGTTATTTGATTGTAAATCTCTTAAAAGATTAACTAAAAATAGAAACATGCTGCTTATGTAAGTATTCAGACCCTTCATAATAAATTTTGGTAGACTATTGTGTTGCTAAGACAATATTAGTAATTATTTATTGGTGGGTGTGTACCAGTTTTGTACAGTGGCACAAATGTAAATTGACCCATTCTTTTGGGCTTTTTCCAGTTTTCTAGATCTTTCATAGACTGGCTGAAGCTGATGTATAAGTGTACCAGTCGCTCAGAAAAGCCCATCCTTTGTTCTGGAGACACTACAGTGTTGTTTTGACACACCTGTCTGCTCTGCATATCATGCGGTCATAGCCACATTGCACCAGAGGGACAGAATTCTTGAAGAGTAGGCATATGTATCATTTTTACTTTACATAATGTGTAAAATTTAGTCTAGTAGGTTCCATCTTGGACTCGTGTTGCCGTAAGACTTCAAAGAACATTTTAGCTGGATCACTTCCTGTTCAGATCCAATGACTGAGGTGGCTGTTTGTATTTGAGCAATGTTTTCTTTGTTTCAGTCTATGTCTATGGGCAGAATGCTTGATGTTGTTGATTGGCACATCTGTGTACCTGTCTAAATTTCTGAAGTCAGCAGGTCTTTCAGAGTGATGGTTGACCTCTCTTAGCTTTGCCTTCTTGGATGGGGAGTTTTAAGGTACAGGCTTTTTTTCAACAGTGTCTGAATGGTCTGATACATTTTCTTTGTTAAGATTATTGTGCCAGCATTGTTCACCGGTTTATCTCAATACTCTGATATATTTCTTTTACCCATTTTATAATCTGTGCATTTTTATTGCTTTGAGTGCAGCGTCTTTAAAATGATCATTTTGTGTTTTCGCTTCAGATTTAATGCCTCACCAGTTGTTTTTAAATAGAGTGAAGTTTTCTGTAAAAAACGTGAACATCACTTCTGCACAAAGTGACACCGATGTTCGTGTAATTCTAATCTTATTAAGGCATTATTTTCACCTGGGTAAATATGTCTTTGCAGAGCAAGTGTTGAAATTATTATCGTCATGCATCACTTATTTTCTTTTAATTATCTGTTTTCTACTTGAATAGGTTTAGAATTGTGCAAATTTAATTACATAAAAGAAATTAGTTCCTAATCAAAAGTGAGATGAATGAAAGTTTAACTGAAACGTTCATCCGTCCATTATCCAACTACTCAGTCTATGCAGGGTGGTGAAATGTAAAAATTGCATAGGTCTGAATATTTTTGCAAAGGCTTGCAATGTTGGAACTTTCTTACATTATCTGGATCTTGACCAGAGGTTATGTCAAAACCTTATGAGCTGGGAACTATGGTTCATGTTCAAAACAGTATCCAAATCTTAATAAATACCAGCCTGTTCATGAAAAATCAAATGTTTTTTATATGGCTAGTGTTCTTTGTGTCATATTTGTACATATTCATATCTCATTGGTTTGCAGTCAGTTGAAGAAGGAATGAATTATTGAATGGTTCCTGAATATTACTAATTGAATATTAGTAATATTACTACCTTTCTAATGACACATGAAATTTATTGTATAGTAACACCTTATTTATGTTACAGCTAAGAATGAAATTATTTTCTATGACATAGCTAAAGGAGCAATATTATAAAATGTCCATAGATATGTATGGGGTAATATACTGCAGGACTTCTGTTGTACATCATATGGCCAGAAAGCAGTTATAAGAATGAACCGTTTGTTGCCGCAACCTTCACAACTACTGTACAAGAGGATTAGTGTGCTGAACTAATGCTCCATAGTCAGGGAGCCAATCAGATGCCTGAAACTTACAAACGTGATGTCATCGGCATGGTCAGCCCACACTGCATGGCCCATCAGAGATACTCTGGGGACTGTTTTATGGCCTGGAAAAACTGAAATCTGGATCCGGTACCTCCGCGAATTTGTAAAGCCCAGTCCGATCAACGAGAGGCAGAGGACTGATGATGCGAGCCAGTGAAACTGTTAGCCCCAGTTCGTGGGTCGAATCGCACTCTAGCTCTTCTGCTCAGCACTTTTGAGGCACAGCGTTTGTGAAGGCGTGGGTGGCTGGAGTGGATTTCAATCCTGAACAAATTTGCCCATTATCTTGATTGCATAATAAACAAAATGCAAACATGCCTTATAGCTTGTGCAGTAAAAAAATGCATCTGTATTGAGTACATGAGTAAATTCAGTGTTAATTGTACACATTTAAAAGGACTGTGGTTAGAAGGCAATGCAAGTCTCATTCATGCAGAACTCTGTTTATGCAAGTATTTGTGCCAGATTTCATCACGGAATCAATTACGCTTTATAGGGCATTTAATAGTTTCACTTTAAATGTGAAAAATCTAACTGCAAACACTTAAGATTACTCATAGAAGACAAACCGCAAAGTATGCACATATTGTGTTTACAAGCATTAAACTTATTTTTCCAATATAAGTGGAATATGAACCATTACTTTTGTAATGAAACTGACAGTACCTAATGGGGACATCTGCTGAGATAAAGTGCCACATTATAAAGTTCATTCTTGTGAATATTTTCTAGGTACAGTACATTATATTGTATGTTATAGTTAAATGTAAACAAATCAAAAGGTAATGTTAGGATAAATTCTGGTTATGATTGAATTTAATTAACACAAATTTTATAATACTAGAATGCATTTACTATATATATATATATATACTGTGATAAGACGCACCCCTGTTTATAATATAGTTTTTCCATATTGCTTTCTAAAACAAAGTTTCAGTTTTTGTAGAAGTCAAATGTAAAAAAGTTTAAAACCGAAATGTAAAAAGTGACAATGGCAGTCTGTGCACCTTGATAAACGCATTTATTTTTCCTCATGACTGCAAATACTACCCTCAGCTGCTGATATCCGGAAAATAAAAACAATAGAACAAATAATGCACAAACATGCACAAGCTGTTCCCTTGGATTGTATTGTTTTTGAAGAGGTTTTGATGGCTCCATACATACACACATCAATGTCAGTGGGCTGAAATTGATTAAAATTTTAATCAGAGAATATCATTATAGAGGACTAGGCCAACATGGAAGGCAATCATTTCTGATTTGCTGTTACTTTGTCCCCTCTGAGAGGGCAGCTAGCTGTTTGCTGTGTTTGTGAATGACTTTGGAGTTACACTGCAATTCATTTTCCATTTTAAGACTGATAAAGTGCCGGCAGTTACTCAAGGAAGGCAGAGTAGATGCCATTTAGTGCTATGGGAAATAATGAATATTTAAATTACCACTGACCAAAGATGATTTTTTTTTTTTTGCATATATGAACATTCACTTGTCCTTAGCAGGAAAAGATGGATGCAAAAAATGGTGGAACAGCTGCCAATGTCCTGTCCAGCAATGATCTCAACGAAGAGCCCTTACTTTCGACTTTAACAGTTACAACAGCACTTTGAGCAAATCCTGACTTCTAAGAAGAGGACATCTTTTTCTCACATTCATTTAATCTCAAGCAAGTGTAATCAATTTAGCCTGGCAGGAACTTGAAATGAATCAATGATCCCCCCACCCCCCACCACCACCAGCACCAACCCCCCAAACCTAAGCTTTCAATATACTTGATGGTTCTAATCCCATAAACCTCATATTGGATTATATCTTCCCATTTCAATTTCAGAAAGATGTAAAAGGTAGCTACTTATCTAACTGCAGGCCTTTCTCACGTTTCATTGCGTTACTTGTTCCGCCATATTTCCCGCCGCCTTGTGGCACAAAAGCAGGAGGCCCTCGCACTGCTTGACATCTCACCATTTACATAATCACGCTTACAGCTGTAATTAAGGGTGTAGTTGTGATAAAATTTACATTTCATTGAAGGAAATAGCGTTTGCACTTGTCAAAATGTTTTATCGCTTCTGTGACTAAGTGCTCTTTTTTCTTTTTGAATGAGTAGCATTTGGTGAATTCTCTGAAGAGGAACTATTTTGAAGTGTCCTGTTTCAACAGCCTTTTGTCATTGCAGTATTTTATAAGGATATTGCCCACTGAAAGAAGCATTAAAATGTCCTGCTTTTCAAAAACCAGACTGACTTAGAGGTCTTGGTTGTTGGGGTTGTTCAGAATTTCATCAGAAAAGTGTTTTATTACTGGTTTTGAGAGCTGTGGTAGGTTGAATTGCGTTGCCTTGTGCTACAGCAACTGTACTTCATTAATAAATAATTTTATTTAACATTTAAGTTGATTGATTATTTCTGTCACATTGGCACTTGTTAATGACTTGCACAAAGCATGTTTTGTTGATTGAAAGGATGCACAAAGACCCTATTAAAAAACAAGTGTATTGACCTCAACCGTGTTCAGTTCAGTGATAATTTCAAACAGTAGGTGGTATTATTTCTTTAATGGACTATTGGTTAGAATATTCTGGAAACTGAAGAGGTGGGACTGTGGTAAAGTACATGCACTGATACTAAGGTTCTGTTCTGGAAGGCAAAGAAACCGTTTGGTGATGAGAGTCCGACTAAATAGACATGTGACTGAAATGTTGCCTTACAGCTCCTGACACCACTTCACTTACTTCTCTATTGTCTTGTATATGTCTGCATTTCTAGTTTATAAAGAACCTAAAGACACTCAAGGACTGTACAGCTGACTGGTGATTTGGGCTTAGGCTCTGAGTAAAGTTTCATTGTTGCTGGTCTGGCAATAGAATTAGCACTTAAGTATGGCTTAACACTGCAATATTGCTTTGTTTAAGACCCAGTAGATTATGGTGTGATGGTTTGGGGAACTATGAAAAACAATGAATTGAACTGAATAAAATCGTAAATGGTCCATCCTGTGGCTGTTTAGGTGGAAGGCAGGTAAATTTTTTCAAATTATTCAAGGAGCATCAAAACGGTGTTGTAGCTGCATAAACTGGAGTGTTGGATTTTAAGTTTAATAAAACGTGAAAAGGCATGTATGACTCTTCAGAAAGATGCTGTCTTCAGTCTCTTGTACAGTGATTATAAGAGGCTACATTATATATAAATGCCATGTGTTGTTTACCTTAAAGATGTAATAATTTGAAAACGGATTCTTGAAAAATGATGGAAGATGATCTATGTGGCTTACAGGCTGTACATATTTATGTGTTAATATTTACCTAGTTAAAATATATGCCAATTCAATAGTTGATTGATTGTAACAATACCTTTTGTCCACAATGCTATTAGATTATGTTTATTAAATGTATTTTCCAACTGGGTTTTTGAAGGCTTTTCAAATGTCCTGTATTTACTGAGGGAGAAAAAAAATAATACACAAATTAGAGATGAATGGATATTTTACCACTCAAACAAATGTGGTATTTGCTGGTAGATTTATCTCTGATTGTTCAGCTGTGTTACATCTGAGTCAAGAATCTAGAATTTGTTTGCTGTTTGGTGGTTAATATGCTGATTGTAACATCATTCCGTTTTGACTGTTTTAAGGTCCACTTCAAACACCCTAGAAATTTTCCCTCATAATTCAATATCTGCATTATGATTTTAGTTTGTTAGATTAGGATCTACATTTATTTTATAATGATTTGGGAACTTGGTGCTAATATAAAATATAATTTTCTGTGATTGGCACTACAAAGTGGAGATTACCCTGTTTCTCTAAATGTGTTTTTTGCGACTAATAATTGTACATTTATAGATTTCTTCATTTTCTTAAACTGCTTACCAGTTAAGGGTTACACTGTGTCTGGAACCTAATCCTAGCAACACAGTGCTCACAGCAAGGTGTTCAACACACACTGGGGATACATACAGTGGAAACAGTTTAATGTTGATCATGTACCTGAACAGTATTTCTGTGAACTACAGGTTTACAGCTACAGGAAATCGGTGCTGGCATGCAGGGAGCGTGAAAAGCCCAAGTACGCATTATTTAGGGCCAGAACCAAACCCGAAGCCATTTTTTAATTAATATATATATTTTTTTTGGTTTTGTGACTGAGGTAGGTCTCACATGTTCAGGGCTTCTGATTCAGGTCTGGGTGTTTGCTACTTCTCCCCATTTGTACCTGATGGCATTTCTCTGGGATTGCCTGCACAAATGGACTGGTGCTGGATTAGTGTAGGTATACCAGCTCCATCACCATGCACTTTAAGAAAGTAGAGCATTGTCGCACAGTTTTGACTGTTTGCAAAAATAAAGAATCTCATTGTTGAAGCAAATACAAACAAGTAGAGGAGAAACAGTCTACACAGCCTTAAAGAGTCAAAGGATCTACATTGCACTGTCTTGTGATCCTACAGCATGTATTATGTGGCCACCTGGGTCACAGCCCATATAAATCATTTTCTGGAGCTTCTTGTCAAAATCCAGCTCTTATTAGTTGAGTACAATAGGTCTACATATGCAGAAATACCTCCCCGTTTCAGACAACAGGACCAAAAGTGTCGTAGAGATGTTCTTCTGTTTGTCACGACAGCTTCATTTGTCATTATTTTCACCTGCACAGGAGTAAATATTACCTGCAGTTATAACAAATTTTGCATACGTGTGCTGCACGTGTGCGTGTGCGCGTGCATGTGCTTTCGAGTGGCTGAGACTCTGTTTGCAAGTAAGTGCTGTTGCACAAGTGGAGTTTATGAATTTTACATGTTTGAGTGTTTGTTTTTTCCTATTTGTTCCACACACACCACAAACACCTTCAGCGTTGTAGCCTATATAGATGTTTTTTGGTGGGGCATGAGATATGAGATAAGCATTACCTCTTTTTCTGCTTTACAGTTTGTTCAGCATGCACCTTGGTCTCTCCCTACTCAGATGGCAGTCTGTCCCCACGCAGCAAGGAGTCAATAAACATAAAGTTCAGTTTCATCACTGCAGATGCGATGTGTCCGGACTGCAGTGGAAGGGGGGACATTTTGGGGAAGTTGACTGGCATTTAGTTCCTATTTAGATGCACACAGCTACTGCCGGGAGCACAGGGATCACTGATAATTCCACCACACCCATCTCCTCCTGCCCACCAGCACCACCCTCAATGTCCAACCCTGAAACCATCTGACCTGTGAAAGCAATGAATTGCCTTGCAGCGGCAGCAAGTGGTAAAATGCAGGCAAGGGCTCTTAGCAGGATGGCTGTTATAAACAGAGACACATGAGTGTGGGCTGTCTTAGTTTAACATCTGTTCTCCTTCTTGTGCATACCCACAGACCATGGAGAGATGCTGTTGACTCAGAGGAGATTCTCTGTTTGTGGTGAAAAAGCTCACTCAGGTAGGATCGGTCCTTTTGTTTTCTGTGTGTGTTTGCCTATGTGTGTGTGTGTGTGTGTGTGTTCTTGTTTTTGGAACAGTTGCTCTTTTGTGTGTGGCCACACTAAATCTGCTTGCTATCATTCACATTAGTTCAGTGACACTGAAATGTGGAGTTTGTTCTTTTTTGGATTTTAACTGTTGAGTTGCATTTATAATAAGATAAATACATCCTCTGTGTCTTCTTAGTTTGTACACAACCCTGACACTTCCCATACTTCAGTATCATCAGTGAAAATCTCATGAAATCTGTTTGCCATTCGATGTGACATTACGATGTGACCGAGAGTTATTTAAAGAAGAATCAACTGCATATTGTATAAAGGGTAAACTTTAAAAATTAAATATACAAGAGGGGTTTTTATGTTTGCATGTACACAACGTACAAACAATTTGTACAAATGAGTGTTGATGTTTACGTCAGTATTTATTATTGTGTTGTACATGTAGATAATGGAGAATCGTTGTAATTACCTTGCTTTTTTAAAAAAAAAAAAAAAAAAACAACCCTGGTTTTGTTTATCGACTTGTTGCATTGTCACCAGTGTCACGATAAACAGGCTGGACCCCAATGTAAAGTCTATAACTCTGTTTATTGAATAGACAAAAGCCAAATCACAGTCCGTAAATGCTGTGCTCTTGAGGTCGGGCTGGACTACGAAAAGCCAGGGAGATCAGTCCTAGATCAAGACAGGGCACAGGGGAGTGAAAAAGGCTAGAACAAAACAGAACTGGGGAACTCAGGAACAGGATACTAAGATAAGGTACAGGCAGAGCTCAGAAAAAAATCTGTGAGATTATTGCTTGCTCTGCATGCATCATGTAATGAACCGCAATGCCATGCGGAGACAACTGGGTGAGGAGAGAATACATAGACTGATCTAATTGCATGCCAGTGATATCAATGATTGCTAGCATGCCTAGTACACATGACAATCAGGGCGCTTGTTATTAGCGATGTTTGTTTTGATTCCTTTTGTCTGCCTTTGTTGTCTTTTTACACTGTGTCACAGTGGACTGTAGCCTCAGGTGCAAGAGCACACCTGCAGTTCCCACCTTTCTGGTTCGCTCAGACCCTGTGCTCTGCAGAAATCTGACTAAAATTTGCTTAGCGGGCTTTAAAACATACACCATATAAATCTTTTTATTCACCTTTTCACTCGATTTACCAGAAGTATCTCAACGAACACTGGAGGAGATCTAGTATTGAAACGGAAGTGTGATAGGTATCTGATTTATAGTTGTGCCGTTAAAGTGTGATGTACTCAGATGGCCAGTCTCAGAGGGAATGTCCTTCAGAGACGCAGATAAACTGCGCTCAAGTGTTTCCAGAAAAGACAGATGGACTGTGCTTGCATTCTCTGTTGTCAATATTCTTAGCACTGCAGCTTTTTTTCCCCCACGGTCTCTTCACCCTTTCTGGGTCCTTTCAAAAAGTACGGCATAAATTACATTCTGTGTACATCACGGCCTCTAATGTATTATGCACATCTGACTGACAGCCTTCTATAATTAATTGCCGTGCAATCGAATGGTACCTTAATGAGACGCAAGGGAGTAGTTATGAAAATACAACAGTGAATTGTTCCGAACGAATAGAGCCGGGCGAGTTCCAACAGCAATAAACAGTTAGCAGTTAATGATACAGATCAAAATTATACGTACGTGCGTCTGTTCATTTAATGTCTTAATTATATCAGGTTTAATTATATACGTTGCCATTCATACCAGCGTTGATTACAATGTTTAGTTCGCTATCCTAAAAAACTAACGTTACCGTGTATTATCCGATCACAGCGTTTAATATGTGGTTTGTTCATAGCAGTTCATTGCCACAGAAGCAGGCTGAGACAGAAAGTGCTTGAATGTCAGCTAGTATATTAATTAACGACCGTCCAGGCTGCCATCCTCTCCGTACGACTTTGAACTTAAAACAAACATTAAGCGTTACAACTGCGCGCGGCAACCGTTTAGTAATGGGAGTTTTCCTTATCGCGCAATTATACCTCAACTTGTTTGCACTCTTGTTCCTTTTGCTAACGTACGTAAACTAATAAATTCTACTTAAAAATAAACATCCAACATCTTGCTTCAACAAACCGCGGTTCCCTAAAATAGTTTAGCTCATGCATATAATCAGATAATCATTTAAAAACGTGTACTATTTTACATGTACGTTTCAACAGTAAACGTTTTGGGAAAAATGGTCCATAATGAGTTGCGCATAAGGTAATTCATTTTGCATTAAATTTCGTGAAGAGCCTAGTTTATTGCTGACAGATCTAGCTCTCACAGTTACCAGCATGCTTCAGTTCGGGGTAGGCAGATCGATGTGCATCACTGATGCTGCTTCACACGTAAGACAAGGCCATCAGGTGGCATGTTCTGGTCTTATTGGTGTAGCAGCAATGAACACTCTGACAAAATGTATGTAATATTAGGCTTGTAAACCAGATTGTGAGAAAGCAACTAGAAACGAGTTTCCTCTTGGTTTTGTTGTTGTTCTGGTTTTGTCTATGTTTATTTTTCAGTAGACTACATCTGGTGCTGGTGCCAGGCCGGGCCTCCCTTGAGACAGTGTGTCTCTTTCCACACTGCTCATACTCGCACATGCTCCTCCGTGTAGTTTCCTTTGGCATCTCATTCATCACAGCATACGCCTAATGTTTTATACTTTTCGATAAACCTGAGAGCCATTTTTCATTAGCCCAAGGCGTGAAAAGCACTCTCTTAGTTGTACGGAGTTAAAGGGGGCAGGGGGCTATGCCAGTGAATGGGCCGAACCTCTGGAAGGAAAAACGTCCTTTTTCAAAAAACAAAACACCTAACAGTTTATATATTTATTTGATTACAAATGTTTAGACCTGATGAATATTGCTAAGAGCCATATCACTGTGGTACCCCTCTTCTGTGAGGAATGATTCGTCACAATCAGGTTTCAGCGAAGTCCGTTTACCAGTAGGGAAGCTTGTCATTTCCACCACAGCACTGGGGAGAAGAGGAGCCCATCTTCTCTTCTGGAGAGTGAGCACTGATATCCTGTGGTTAATATAGTATTTGCATAGACCACGTGCACAAGAAGGCATATTGACTCCCTGTGCTTGTGCTCCAGAAGAGAGTTCTGGCATAGTCTCTTAGCTATAAGTGAGAAGGGTGCCCTTTTTCCTGTGAAATCAGTTTTTAGTATTTGTTCAGTTTGTGTGAATTTAGGACGTATTTAAGGCTGAGGCCATGCCACTACAAAACCGTGCTCACCAGCACTGTGCTGTGAACTTTCTACCTATTCAGCACATTTTCCACACTTAATCTTCTTGGTTTGGAACCAGCTCCACATTTGGGGGTTCAGGTAATGTACCACTGAGTAGAAAGAACGTCATGTTGTGGCTACTTCAATGACAATGGCATGTAGACACTGCAGGTGATCTGAGACTCAGTGTCCCCTGCCTTGTGAGTACTCATCCTTAATTGGTCCCTTTATATGCTCTATCTCTTTCCTTGTGAGAATTTATTGTTAATACGGACCTGGTTAATACAGTTTTCCCTTGCTTTATGAATACTCATCCTTAATCTGAGCAGATTTTATTTTCTTCCCCTTACATTGTCAGTACTCTTTTGTAATTTGGGTTTGCTTTATGCTCCGCCTCTTACATTGTCAGTACTCTTTTGTAACCTGGGTTTGCTTTATGCTCCGCCTCTTACATTGTCTGTACTCTTTTGTAATTTGGGTTTGCTTTATGCTCCGCCTCTTACATTGTCAGTACTCTTTTGTAACCTGGGTTTGCTTTATGCTCCGCCTTTTACATTGTCAGTACTCTTTTGTAACCTGGGTTTGTTTTATGCTCCGCCTCTTACATTGTCAGTACTCTTTTGTAACCTGGATTTGCTTTATGCTCCGCCTCTTACATTGTCAGTACTCTTTTGTAACCTGGGTTTGTTTTATGCTCTGCCTCTTACATTGTCAGTACTCTTTTGTAACCTGGGTTTGCTTTATGCTCCACCTCTTACATTGTCAGTACTCTTTTGTAACCTGGGTTTGCTTTATGCTCCGCCTCTTACATTGTCAGTACTCTTTTGTAATCTGGGCCTGCTTTATGCTCCGCCTCAAACATTGTCAGTACTCTTTTGTAATCTGGGCCTGCTTTATGCTCCGCCTCTTACATTGTCAGTACTCTTTTGTAATCTGGGCCTGTTTTATGCTCCGCCTCTTACATTGTCAGTACTCTTTTGTAATCTGGGCCTGCTTTATGCTCTGCCCCTTTGCCTTCATTGTAGCAGTTTGGAGGAAACTTTTGCTTCCATTTTCTGGATGTCTACAAATTCCACTTCAGAGGGAAAAGGGACAGCATCAGGTTATGGTTGAATGAACAATTTCAACAGCAACATTGGACTGTCAAAATTACTTTTTTGTTTGTTTCATGTTGCCCCTCATTCAGTACATGCCTGTACTTTTCACCTTGGGGCACTGGGCTGTAGAAAATGTCAGTGGCTTGACTTGAATCTAACAGTTATAAATTAGACAACGCTTTGGCATTTATTATGTGGTCTTAACAGTGCAGGATATTTTAGACTTGAGGACATTCCCTATATTTTTTAGATTTTCCTTCATGCTCCAATGCCGATGTATTCCCTTAGGAGAAGAAAACAAGCTAAATAATATAAAATAAAACAATAGCAAAACACAAAAAATAAATCAAATAATCAGCCGAGGGAAACAGTTTAATGTGAAATACATCTCATTATTCATCTTGTTGGTACGAGACATCGCCGAGCAAAGTCCGAATCCTCTAGTCAGACAGGTTCTACTTCAGAGAGGTGCTAAACAGTTGTGCTCATCTGACTTCTTTAAATCTTGTCAAGTTCTCTTTAATCAGCACATCTCCAGCTTGTCTTGGGTGTTGGTTAGAATATGGACAGGCTCCAGGCAACGGCCCAGCTGGTCGTCACGATTACTGTGTTGTTGTATTTAAAGAGGACTGTTAGGTCTTTAATCACATGACATGTATTTAAAATGTTCATTTGGACTACTATGTTTCCATAGCTGCTTTAAATGCACGTGGTTAAAAACAAAATATGGAATTCTGGATTCTCTGGATTATCGTTGGAAAAAAAAATATTGAAAACTCCGATTCACCCACTTTAATAAATTCATTGCATGTGGAAGTTGGATATAAGGTAGCCTTGTTGGATATAGGGTAGCCTTAACCAAACTACACTGACCTTGTAAAAAGATTATATATTCCCCCTCATAGTAATCATACAAGCATGGGACTAATTTATTAGCAAAACAAAATCGGATTTTGTTGTACTTACAACTATATGTAAATCATGAATACCCTAATTAACTAGTTCAGTAATAGACACAGACTGTTGTTTATCAAAACAGTTTTTTTTTTACTGTCTTCCTCATGGACAAACGTGTATCTGTGAATCAGGGCCTCCCTCTTTAAAAAATACCCCTGACACACCCCAAATTCCCAATTTTAGGAGTATTCTTTCTGAAACCTTCCCCTGACGCTATCGTAATCGACACCTTTACCTTACACAGCTTGCACAATCTATTTACAGTAATGGAAAGTGGCATTCGTTTTCTAATTATTTTGAAGTGCATATCTTTTCTCAAGGGCACAACAATGGGATGTGAATTTTCTTAGCCACATTTTTTAAGAGCTCCACTGTGCTTTTAACCAGGATTTGCAGACACCTGATGAAAATAGCATCTGCAGTAGTGTTTTCCTGGCCTGTTTCAATTTACTTTTATTTTATTAAAGGTGAGTGATTTGCCACAGCCGTTGCATGTGGTGCAGTGAACGTTCCCAGTGCCAAGGGACAACCTTTCTACTGTCTGCTTCAGTCTCTGCACTCTTTCAAAGTTACTCCTGTACACTTGCGTACGTGCTACATTTTGCCAGAACATCTTAATGCCAATAAAATAAATCCAGAATATTCTAACACTGCTGAAAACTTTGTGAAGTGTAAGTGCACATAACCTGTTTTTTTGAGATTTTAACATGTTTAAAAATACCGAAAATGTGTCAGAGCCAGACGATGATGTTTAAGAACTGATTGGTGGTTAGTTGCACTTTCAGAATTCAGGACACCAACTCAAGGCTGGATAATGGACTGGGCCTGCAGGGACAGCCTCCAGGGGCCTCGGACTGCCAGGGGCATCGCAATGTCTCAAGCCACCAAGCCCATGGAAAGTGAAAACCAGATTTTTGATAGAAATGGTAGGTGACTGGGATGGACTGGGATGTGTGCCTTGTGGGACCATTATCTGGCCCTGAGCAAACTGCTGTGGTCCTCCATGAGATAAACAAGAATTCCTTTGGGGGAAGGTCTGCTGCAGGTGGATGACGCAGGTGTGAGCGTGAAACTGACAGCAGGTTCAAGCAGACAGAGTAAAGAAACATGATATGCTGATTAATAGTAACTTGACAGCATTCCTTTGTTTATGTTCCATGTTCACATTGCCTGTTGAATCCATCAATTGTAAAGCGCTTCGAAGAGGCCCATTATGCTGTGTGAAGTTAACTGTTGCCTGTTGTTCATGTTGACCTTTCTGGGTAACTGGAGGTTTTTTTTCCTCTCAACAGATACAGTCTGCCTGGATTAATGACTCTTGGAATATACATGAACGAGGCACAGTTTAATGCTTCACTCTGATCGATAGCGTTCTCAGGCAACGTAGCTGGACAATTATGGCAAACAAGCTCAGAAAAACGGGTCTTTGATGGGCTGTTTGTCAAACGCGACACCGCTGTGCGCCATGATGGGCTGCGGGGCTGCTGCTCAGCCAGTTGCATCCTGATTGACGCCGCAGACACCAACAGAGCGTAATGAGTGCATCACAACACTACGAAACTCATAAGTTGCGAATAAAAAAAATAAGTCATTTTTTTATTTAAAGCAACTCCAGGGAAGGTATTTTATGTTCATCTTATTGAGGTTTTTAAACTGACGTTCCATGTCAGTTATGTAGCGTGATCGTGAGGAGCTTAAAATTATTTAATCCACCTGCTGTTGAAAGGGTCCCTTGCAATTAAAATCTGCTGGAAATGTTTTAAAAAGCTGACGCTGTCGACCTAATCGCAACTGACAAAACCATCAAACCGGTATTTTATTCTGAGGATTTATCTGTGACAAGGCAGCTCAAACCGATTCGAGATTACACAGTACGTGAGCACAGCAACGGCATGGAGGCTCAAACAAACAGCTGTTGGCTTTATAAGAGTAATACGGCCCTAATTTCAAGAGCACAAGTGTTTGGGAAAGTGCTGTAACTGTGGTGATTTTTATACATGTCAGGTTTACTTTTGGTTACAGCACAGTAAAGCAGAGCTTTGAATCTGTGAGCATCTCCATAACTGCAGGCATGACTTACAGAGGAGTTTTGTGAGGTGTATTAGATCTACTCACACTGATGTACTGATGCAAGTGAACAAAACTCGAACCCACAATCTGTCAC
Organism: Chitala chitala; assembly: GCA_025773905.1. Classification (NCBI taxonomy): domain Eukaryota; kingdom Metazoa; phylum Chordata; class Actinopteri; order Osteoglossiformes; family Notopteridae; genus Chitala; species Chitala chitala. The sequence goes on along the minus strand of JABJVR010000034.1, from coordinate 2,176,046 downwards.
TTCCTCTTAGGCGGGCAGTTACTGATTCTACTGTCCCAGAGGCATTTTCTCAAGGGCTTCAGCCTTATTCGCTACCCATAAATCCGGAGAACGTGGAAACAACCCTCTTACATTATTTTCTTAATAGTTTTGGCTTTGATACTTAAAGCCGCTGCTCGGTAACAAAGTCAAATTGAAATTATAGGAGGGGAGACAGAAACTGGGGGCATTTACGCAAAGCCCCATTCAAAGGCCTCCCCTCTAAATGTGGAAATGCCTTTAGTTGTTTGTTCCAGGTTTGCAGGTTACTATTTAATTTCTCTGAAAGAAAGCACCTTGAAATGACAGCTGGCTTAGCGGTAACACTGCATAATCCAATCAGTGTAGTTCACCTTGCTGTTGTCAGGGAGGTCGCACACCTTGTACACACTAACGTTTCCACGCAAGCCAAATGTTACGGTGTCTTCTGGAAGGGTTAAACCACAACATTTTGGTGCTGTCAGGAAGATGTCAGTGAGGAAATGTGCACTGGAGATCTCTGTGTATTTTTTTTTTTCCAAAGTAAAGAGTGCTGTTTTTGCTCAGAATAATCAAAGGAGGACAGACCTAAATAAGAGGTATTATAGGCAAAAACTTCAAAACAACTATCTGAAGCTTTGTGTCAGTTCTCAGCCATTTTAAAATCCACAAATTTGCCTTTGTGACAATTCTGACAAACTGACACACAGTTAAATATGAATTCACACGGCTTCAGTTAAAATCCACCGTAAAGGTAAACAGCATAGAATCTGCACATTAGTGTGTTATAAACAAGCAATATGGTGTTGAGGATGCTTACTACCATAGGTTCTGTTTTCATGAAGCATTCAAAATGCAGTGTGGACACTGGAGAGCCTCAGCAGAAGGAACCGTCCTTCTAATCCTGTTGTCTTGTTCGGCGGTCCTTCCTTGGTGGAGTATGCACCATCTTTGTGTCTTTTAGGTTGCTTTTGTGTTATAATACCGTAAATTGCCCATAAAAATCTGATTAACATTAAGCTGAGACAGCCTTGCTTTGAGATACTGCCTCTTAATTTGGCCTCGACGGTCCTTGTGGGTCACCTCAATACGCACAGGCATGCACATTAAAAGTGAGTGATTTACAGCATCCTGACCGCTCGGGAGCTCTGTGTCACTTACAATACTGTGCTTTTGTCAAAGGACACTCTTACAGTGTAAACAACATGATGGAATGGGAAAGGCTTGCAATAATGAAGGGAGAAAAATCTGTATTTAATGATTATTAGGAAAAATAGAAATGCGTAAACAAATTAATCACCTATAGTGCTGCACAGTAAACAGTATTTGGGAAAAAAAAAGTATGGAAAGTTTGGACATGACTGCCTGTTTTGTTCAGGTTGTGAAGTTATGTCAAACAGAAAAGTTTGATAGTAAAATTAAAGTAATAGAAACCATTTAGAGGTTTGATAGGGCCTGTCCTGTCCCATGCCTTGAAGGCGTCATAATGACTACAGTGATGCCTTTGCCATTTTAAACAATATTAATAATTTAAGGCCCATGTTAAGGCAATTCAGTTTGTTTAATGATTATATGTAGGAAGGGGAAGGGGTTTCAGATAGGACAGATAATGTAAAATTAGAATGTCACGTCAGCGTTTTTCATCTTATTACGCTAAAGTCACATCAAAGAGAGAGGAGATTCTGTTTAATAAGTTTAAAACGAAACCATGCATATCAGGAACGTTTTGAAAGACAGCTCAAACTTCTAATGGAATTTAAATGCAAAAACTTGAAACCTTTTTCACAGTGGAAATAAACATATTGTGTTTCATACCTTTGCTTAGGATGGTTTACACTGAAAGGTTTCTGGGGGGGGGGGGTTAACAGTTATTTATAATAACAACTGGAAATTGGTACGAAGGCAGCGGACCTGCTTGCAGATTTCCTCACCGGCGTTTCGGTTTGCAGGTAATTTCGAAACGCCAGACTGGCATTTATGGAAGGCTTGGAGACAGAATATCAAATAGTCGATTCTGTCGGACGTAAAGGCATTCACACACCACTGCCTGGGCATCTGATTCCTTTATCATTTGCATCCAGACCATACTAATTTCAATAAGTTGTGCAATTGACCAGGTGTAATGACCAATAATGCCTTTGAGTGGAGTATTGTCACAACGGAGGAAAGAGGAAAGACATTTTGCGTGGGATTTAACTCAGAAATCTCTGCTGACTGCAGGTAGAAAAAAAAATAGCATAATGTTTTGAGCGCTTTCTTCTCTTTTCTCTTAAAAAACACACTCCTGTACTAGTTTATAAAAAAGCCATCAAAGAAGTCAGTAATATCTTTGGAATATGACGGCCTATTTTAACTTTATGACTCCTAAAGACTATTTTAATCATTTATTTTTGTATAGCGTAATTGAAACAGACATATGTGTTACAGACATAAACGTGATGATGGCACGGCTTCAACTAGAGCAGGGTTGACTCAAATTCTAAACCATAAGTATAAACGTTTCAGGGGCTATTGCTGTGGTGTAGAACAGCAATTGATCTGGATCACAAAGTCAGGAGTGCTTGACTATTTTCAGAAATTCTATGAGTGTTATAAATAGCTTAACAGGTTGGAAAGGGTAGAGATGTTTGGTGTCTGCCAATACGATAGTTGGATTCTACTTCAGGTTATTTTTGTTTTTTTTAGGAAGTCATACAACATAGCTAGCCCACATATCACGAGCTAACAGACAAGAGGTGAAGTGGTGGCTCTGTTTGTGTCTATTTTGTCAGTTGACAACTGTTTTCCCTTCTCATATTCCAAACCCTAAGCACAAAGCACACAGTAAAAAGATCATTCTAATGTACAGGAACATTTTTTTATGGTTGAAAAGAGAAAAATATTTACATGCATTGAAAATGCAATTCTGTGATTCAAAAGGTAACCAAGCTGAAAGCTGAGAACAACCAAGTCTCAGAATTTGTAATGACAAAAAACTCCAACAAATAGGCAACCTAACAATGCAGTTTTTAGTGCAAATTGGCCAACCTGACAAGCTCTTCTCAGAATAAGAAATTACACCACTAGTAGTTTGAGACATTGTTTAGTCGAACTACCTTTTTTTAGGCTTAGTTTAATTCAGTGATGATATATATCTCAAACTAAATAAAACTGGCACTGTTAATTGTGATAACTCTTTTCAGATAATATTATGCTACCCATGTCATTATACATGCTGGCAAAATCTTTCTTTGTGCTTAAAGACCATTGCACTTACAAAGTAACTTTTAGTTGTGACCTTTGACACAATAGAATGTGAAGGCTCATTATGGGTTGCAAGATCAGTTAATGCTTTGTCTCATGACACAAACTGTATTACTGATGAAAAGTTAAGTAGGGGTGGTTCTGAGTTGAATTTGAGCAAAGTGACAATCACCGAGTTGTGCTTCTCGCTGTCATTTTTGTTCTGTTACACCCTAGTATGACGACTTCTGGTGCGACGGACCCAGAAGTGTGAATAAGGTCCATTAAAAGTATTACTAAAATATCAAGCCCAGTCCAACATGAGCCTGGAAAGACTTTCCTGGCAGATAGCTGATTAGTGACATGACTGTATGAATTTATCAGAGGTGGAGCACATCTTACCACAGGTGGTCATCGTTTGGATTGGAGTCAGTTTGGAGTTGGGCACGGTGCCTGGTATCTAGTAACCCCTGGTGAATGGGACAAGCGTCTGATTGTTCCCCTGAGTGGGGGACTCGGGCCTTTAGCTCAATGGCCTAATCCTGTTGTCTTGTAAGTGTGTGCAGGCTGGGGCTATGTTGGATCGGGTCGTCCCCCCCCCCTTGCATCCCAGCTTGTGTAAAGGGGTGCAGTCTGGAAGACGGTGATGATATTTGAGTAGTACGAAGCAGTAGCTGCCATAGTCGCATAATGTGTGAAACACGAGGGGCACGTCTTACTTCTTTCATCCTCACCTCTGAGTCTTAACATCACAGTGTTCAGCACGTGTGGTGTTGGCGTGCATTTGGTCCCGCGGCACATCACGCACATGCAGCAAAGCTGCAGCTGGTGCAGGTAAGAGTTTGTTTAAAATGCAGGTAAGCCTTGAACTCACAACATCTTTGTTCACCATTAAACAATTTCCCCCTTTGTTCTTAAATGCGTGTATCTTTCTGACCCATGTGAAGCATCATGACTAAACAGTGCATGGATCGTTGAAGGAACATTAATTAATTTTGCCAGTGCTCGCATCCCTAAGAGCTTTAAAGAAAATATAGACAAACAAGATGTTGGAGGTTTTTTCCCTGTGTAAAAAGTAGTTTGGCCTTTTCCTTAGATTTCCCTGCAATGTTTTAATTTTTTTTTTTCAGTTTACTTTAAATCTGGATTGAAATATGAATGAAAAGATGGGAAAGTTTTGCAAATTACCAGAGCTGTGGAGAGATAAAAGATGCCCAAAGAATGTGTGAACAGAAGAACTCAGACAAAACATTATCGACAAAATCTTCACTGCAATCTGCACCAACAACCTTCATGTCCTGAAAAACCTCAAAATGTATATATATTATTAATAATTTTCAGCAGTTAGTAGGTTGTACGTAAATTCCTCTGAATGACTTATGTTCATGTCTGGAATAAGCCCCTTTAAAGTGACTCTGTGCTGATTATTTACTGGAGCCAGACATGTCCTATCTTTCTGTCTGTGTGAGTGTGAGAGAAATGCTTGAGGGTGAAGTGGAATCATTTTTTGCTGGTTGCCAGAGATGGAGAATGAAGCTGCTTCCATGGGTTTTTTTATCACTTCTGAACAGACCCGCAAGTCCATTTTAAAGTGCCCGGTTGTGGAGACAAGATCCACCCTCTCCAAAGAGGAGGGGTGCGGTGATGAAAACCGCACATCTGTGGTGAGGCTTGGTTCTAGGGTTGCTAGACTTGGTACCACTGTTCCATCACTGTAGTGAAATGTCTTTCATGCACCAGAACCGATTTTCAGCTGAGTTTTTTTAAAAGTCCATCATTCTCTTGTCTCTTACTGTGAGGCCTGATTCAGACTGTCCCTGTCAGCTCAGCAGAGGCCCGTACCTGATTGGCTCACTGAAGTCCCACGCCTGATTGGCCAACCGAAGGCCTATGTCAACAGAGGTGGTGCAGACTGCCAGAGACCAGCTCAAATCTCCATGCTGTCACACAGCAGCACCTGTCGGCTCCTTCTGAAGTCCTGACGTGTGGCAGGGATGTTGTTGTTGTCGTCGCTTTGATTGGCTTTGACTTTTCCAGAGCAAGAGCCCCCGTGAGACGCTGCTCTTCTCAGGTCGAATTTCAGCACATAGTGCCACGTCTGCATGAACAATAACCTTAAAAAGAATTGCCTTACTCAGACAGCTGGAAATCCATCCATTGATGCATTTGAGACAAAATCGCCTGGACATTCTTAAGTCCTTCAGTATAAGGTATTTTATTTATTTATTTATTTATTTATTTATTGCTGTCAGATTGGTTGTGTGTGGGATTATTACATGTGCTGAGCTCAGCAGTCCTGAATAGTTCTCCTCAGGCCATAAGTCTTTCTGTGCAGCACATTGTCTCAGCAGAAAGGAGGACCACTTACAATGTCAACAATTCCTGTCTTAGCATGTCTCGCTCATTAATTAACTGTCATGGGAGCGCACCCTGTCCCGGGAGCTGGACCCTCTTCTATAAATGTCCCAAATATGCAGGGTTATCAGCAATGTGGACAACTTCACCAGAATTTGACTTTGTTGAAGTGTAATTATTGTCTTACAGTGAAAGGGTGTGCACTGTAATTTGCAACCTGTAGCAAAGGTTGTGTGATTTCTCACACAAGGGCTCCACCCCAATGAAGGTGCTGGTGCCCTCGTAGCGCCCCCTTAACTGACTGTGATGTAGCTTCGTTCAGGCTCCCTTGTTCCACACAGATGGTTTCCAAATGATCAAGCAGGAACCTCACTATTGCAAGCAGAGGTATGAAACATAATTGAGATGGATCAGATAACGTACCGAAGTAGACGTAGGTGTGCATAGTCAGACCGCACTGTATCGTTTGCATGTCAAACTGGTACTGCAGTGGCTGACATGTATGGGCTGATGACTAATTTAATTTTATAGATTTCTTTTACATCCTGTTATAAGAGTTTGACAGATATGACTCAATTGTGCATATCTTGTAAATGCAAGAAAACAATATTAGTAAATTAAAATTTCTAATGTAAATTTAAATTTCTAATTCTTAAAAATGGACAAAAGATTTTCCATGCATATTCACAAATACTTATACTTTACTACTTTTTAGGGATTTGGGGCATTTCACAGTAAAAGTTAAATAAGACACAAGTGGTACAAAGATGGTTAAGTTAGGACTTGCATGTATTTCGTTAATGCTGCCCAGGCGGTTGAACTGATTAAACTGCCAGAGATGAGAAGAACGAACTGGGAAGAAGATAGTGAGAGAAACTTGAATAAAACAAATGTAAATTAACTACACCACAGGAAGCAGGGATTGGGGGGGGGGCTTTTTAAAATGTCTTCCCCAAAAGTCTAGAGTTCAGTTTTATGCTATAGTGTACCCATAAGCTGTTGAATTCCTGTATGCTACTGTGCAATCCTGTATTGGCTTTCCACAGCCCTGCCAATTACAGTATCAAAGTCACAATTATGGCCATAACCTGTGCCTGAGTAATTAATAATTAGATCATGTAATTTGCAAAAGGTCATGAATTAAATCACCTGTTAACACAGGAAGACAGAAACATAACCTCAAATAGAACCAAATTTTCCAATAATCCACAATATTCACACATGAATAGTTCTTGAAAGTCTGTTAAAAACATCTTATGCCACTGCAGTTGTGATCTTATTAGCAGTGAACACTTACCTAGATGCTAAGAGGGTCAGAATGCAGAGCAATGTTTAGCAGCCCCTGAAAGGTTCGTATCCACAGAACCAAGGAGTTTTGTTTTTCAGGTGTATAAAAGCACATCTCTGAGCTTCTGCCATCTGAACCCTCTATACCCTGATCCTCTCTGACAGAAAAGTTATTAAAGCCAGATATCAGAATGGTATGGCCTGGACTTTCAATCCCAGTGGATAGTAGGCCTGGCAGAAGCCTTGATTCAACCTAAAATGTAGCAAATACACCTGCTTCGACCATAAACAAACAGACAGACTTTACAGTCATGTACTCTGCCCGATACTCACAAGGCCTATCTTTCCCTCCTTTCCCTTAATGCCTCCAAAGACAACATAACCAAATGGCATCACCAATGTGACAACAGTCCCTCCCTTTTCCTCTCAATATGTTTTTTTTTTTTTACTTCTTTCCAGCTGCCTCTGGAATCGATCCATGTTCCCACTAAAGCAATTTAAACCTATCATTGTAGACTCGCTTTTCTCCCCGCCCAATCATTAAGCTGTACTACTGGGGTCGAATAAATCTGTTACACAGCAAACAGGAATAATTCTGTTGGATTTGAACTTTATTCTCTAATCAGATCCAGCACGTTCCCCCCCCCTTTCATGAGGCCAACAGGCAGCAAACACCTCCTCAGCTGTTTTTAAAGAAGCCAAATTAGATCATTTTGTGCTTTGTACCTGAAATTAGAGCTACAATGAAGCCCATTTGGCTCTCCTGGCCAAAGCTTGTATAATTCCTCACTTTGTTTCAGCAGATGTAAATAAAAGAGAAATGCAGTTCTTGGCAATTTTCATTGCAACATTGTCTGAAACAAAATAGCTGAATTAACCCTGAAATGAAAAAGCTGATTTAAATTAAGGAAAAAACACCTGTGTACAAAGAGGGCATGTTGTCAAAGGATTCTATTGTTCGGGGGGAAAAAACAATGATAGCTCACTAAAATGGCAGGTGTTAATCTGTTGAACTTGTAAGGGGTGGTTCAACCAAGTAGTTTGCTGGGTCACAGTAACTAATACCTAATAACATAGTGAGTTCTTCTCCACTCTTGCTATCATTCATGTTTACCTCAGATATGAAACACACGTACGTAAGAGATTTTATTTTTCAGCCTGTTTGTGTCCTAGAAGTGTAAGAGAAGGAGTCTGACTGACCTGTATGGAGCAATGCAAGAGTCTTTAGGGTGAGACTCAGTTCTCCTTACTCCAGTCAGCATTGCAGCATCTCCTTTAATCACTGGAAACAAAGACTGCCGACGGAGGTCACTCCCAATGACATATTGGCATCCGGGCACATTTAGCTGCATTGGCAGATTGTTGGAGCACAGAGAGAGCACGCGATGCATCGACAAACCCGGCTCCTCCTGTGCGGCTAATGATCGCACCTGATGCACGGCACGAAAACGCGCCCGTTCACGCAGCTGCATTCCCCACCTGTGAGTTGGACCGCGCGGCACCCCTTGAGCCGTCCGCAGGGCTCGTGTCACTGTCATGCGTTTAAGTTGTCAGAACCACATAGCTGCGCAAAACCTGACAACGACAGTGCACCGCATCTGTGCTTACAGCAGCAGCTTCACTGACAGCCTAACCATGGCAACATAACAGAGATTTGCCACATAAACAATTCAGAGAGGGTGGCAGGTGATTAATCACATTCAAAGGTGTCACTATATACATTAAACTGCAAATTCAAATATAACAGATAAGTACACTGTTTACTTGACTAAATTTACTCCTAGTGTGCAGCCAATGCTTTGCCTTAGGGGTACATTACCAGTTCACCCGGCTGCGGGAGTTTTCATTAACATACGTTGTTGTAGAATACTGTATAACTGAGGCAGAAAAGCTGAGGTCTGAAAAATCTTTATGGGGCAAATACATGTTTGCAACCAGTACGATATCACCCAAAATAATACCTTCTTTGAAGGGCACATATCTAAAACCAATTTGCAATTAGGTGTGTGAACCCTTTACAATTTGTTGTTTCGAAATTTCACTTTTGACTCATGATAATTTTATCATATTACCAGGTTTGATCACAATGTGAGGTGTTAACATTGGAATGAAGTTGGTGACTTTATTTTATCTTTATTATTAATTAAATCCACTATATTATGGTCAAAAAGCTTACCGCTCCATGCTGCGCACGTGCTTGTACCACTCCCAGTAGTTTTAGACACATGCATGCACAGTCCCTTGCCTGAATACAACCAATGAACTATTAGTACAATGTATGGATATGGACATTAAAATACCATGTCAATGAAATTTAAGTAAAAATTTAAAGATATTACTAAAAGATATTATTATTAATTATATAATTATCAAGGAAATTCTCAGTGAATTTGGCGCTTGGTACGTGAGCGGGGGGCCGCCCCGCCCCAGGGGGGGGGGGGGGGGGGGGGGGCCCCAGCGGTTATGCCACACGCAGCAGGGCTTTCACTACTGATTAAGCCAGAGCACAGACTGTCAGAGCAAGCTGCTGTATTATCAGCCCAATGGATCTTCACAGTGGGGATGACAGCTGCCTGTAAACCAGCCTCCATCTGCGAGGATCAAACCTCTCTGCTGAGAAAGGCTCTTTTCCCTAGCGGGGCAGCGGACATTGGTGGGACAGACGCCGTGTCTGTTCAGTTGTGCTTGCTGCACATATCCTTCTATGATTTCCTGAGCACACCGCATGGAAAGACATGAGGGTTGTTAATAAGAACAAAGGAAGCTGCTGCAGACCTCCCCTCCCCCCCAAACTTCTCTCAAGCTGTTCTCTTCAATCTTTGATCCAGGATGATAGAGAGTGACCTTTGACCTTCATTCCATTTTATGTCATTCACTAAAACAGATGGTCTCAATTCACAACTACCCCCCACAATACTGTATGATTACCAAGTAAAAATTACTAGTGTTTTTTTACTTGTGAGGAGTTTAAAATTTAATGCCCTAAAAGTACAAAATAAAACATGCATTTATGTTTGAGAATTTTCTGCAAGTGCAAACGTTTTTTTTTATTACCTTTACTAAACCATGTTGACCATTTCTGTGAGTTACGTGACCTTCAGTGTCCCACTGTGGTACATTCCACCAGTCCATCACACTGTAGCCCTTCCCAGATACAATCCCTCAATTGATATCAGCACACGATCTTTTTCATTCAGCCAAGTGACAAATGTCCCTCTTGCTGTTCCCGTCATGCATTACTGGGCAGACTAGTGTCTTTCCTTTGAGTTAGCCATAATTGCCTATAATCATTTCAGCATCCTCTTTCTCATCTGTGGTTAATGGCCTGTTTCTGAGACCAATCAGTAAAGTGAGACCCACGTCCTGAAGTCATTATTTGCCATGTGCAGTTTTCGGAGACAAGATGCTTCCAAAACAACCTGTAAAAATGCTAAATCTTAAATTGAAACACTAATTATATTATCAGTGATGATTGAGTATTCCATCTGTATTAAACATTCCCAAGATGTACCCATTTGTCCATTTCTGTTGGAGAGGGTCTTACATTCTGATTTCAATTTAATATTTTAGCCCCCTTCCCCCACCCCATTAACGCAATCAGCACTATCCTCTTACCTTGTGCTGTTTCCACATGACACCTAGAGGTTTTACTTCGTGGTTTCCATGCTTGCCTTCTTGTAGACACTGGTAACACACCGGCATCTTGCAACTGACACAATACATACTATAATTTTCTAAATCGTGCTCCGCGCATGTTGCCGGTTTACGAACCGAAGCGGACGGGGGTTGCTGAGTGCCTCCCGGGACTTGAGTCGGTGGTACAAGGCGATGCTTGGCCAACGGTCCGCGAGAAGGGTGACATCGCTGCTGACATGGCGTGCAATAAAACACGTCGCACTGCTCGCACATTACAGAGGCTTCCACCGGGTTACGGTCACATAGCTGACATTTCACGGCTACCAAGCGGCTCTGTTGGTACCGAGAGACGATAGCTTCAAGTAGCCGATTACGTGGGAAGCCCCTCAGCCCCCTCTCGTCCAAAGAGACACTGCGGTGACAAAGGGGGCAAGTGATAGAGCAGTGACGGTGAACTAGAGCCGGTGGAAACACCCTCACGCCGTTTGGAGATTTCAGGCACGGCGTGTAAGACCCATAGCCGCTATCCGTTTCGCTGTACAAACTCATTTTGTCCATATCCAGATAATCGTAATCAGAAGCACCAGACGCACGGCTGTGCGGTGGTGTTTCACCTTCTGGGGTCTGCACGATGATATTTCGAGCACAAGCCAAGCACACATTATGAGAACAAGGTAAAATAATCGGATCTTTAAACAATGAGCCACAGACGGGGCATTTTAATTCTTCGTCCATCATGTCCATAAAACAGATACTCGCACAACGCAGGAGCGGCGGTCAATGAAAACAGAGCAGCACTATTTGATACGGACAGCTCCCTCTCCCCATTCCACGCAAGCGCAAGTGAAGTGCGCCTTTGGGTACAGTAGTTCACAAGGGGCTTTGGCGTCCAAACAGGCGTAGACGAACGGTAAACTTTATAACTACATGTCCCACAACACCCACAGAAAACGTACCCCTGAAAATCACATTAAGAAAAAGCCGTAATCGACTGTTGGCTGCGGTGGGCAATTTCGTAGATAAAATGAATGGAAATACATTGTCCAATCGTTGCAAAGGAAACGTAAATTCCGATAAATTATTTCATCTTTATAGCTTTCGTATCAAACTCCATAAACATGGACAGACAGCAAAACTGAATAATCACTCGACAATGGTTATTTTGCCTAATATCTAGTTTTAAATTTGTACAGTGTAACATATAAATGGTGCAGAGGTGTCTTGGTAGGTGATACTGTTCCTTCTATCCTGTCGAAAACATATTCACGCTTAAAGCCTTGCACTGTTCTTTCATATCTAGTTGGCCAAAAGGTGGCCAATATAAGACCAATAAACAGAAATTAATTTAATTAATTTAATGTTTGTTTTCATTTTTACAAAATATAGTCAGTTGGTGGTTTTCATGCACACTCATCGCAAAACATTTTGGTCTGGTGTACAGTAGTAAATTCATTTGTTAAATAGGTAGGTATTCGCCATACACTTGAGTATACGCACCAATAAATTCGAATTTAAAATATTAAGTGATCACGGAACATTCTTAACGAGTTAATTTCGAAGAGGAAATTACTGAGCAGGTGTGGGGGTTATTTTAGGTGTCATAATTGTTTTATATTTTACTTTATAACACGCATTGTAATAGGTATGTAATAATAATTTTCACTTAAAAGTGGTTTCGTTGTATTTTTGATCGGCCGATGTTACCAATTATGAGATAATTCAGATAATTTAAAAAGAAGTGTAAACACTGCTTTTTCAGATTCCTGCCAGAGCTGCAAATTTCTCACCAAATTTTTCTACCTCAACTTTCACAAACCTCAGCCTAATTCTGAGTTGAGCTTAATACAGTTGCAAAATCCATGCTTATTCTTAGTATATGAATTGGATCCTTTTCATTCCTCTGCTGCTCAATGTCACAGTCACTCAGAAGCATCACTCACTCTGAAGTTAATTGTATAATCAGCATGTCTTTCTGCTTTCCAGCTTTTGCTACAGATCCTGTCACATCGTATCTAGTAACAGATGTTTAATGTCTGTCACTTGTAATGACAGACTTGACGAAGATACTACAATGCAACTTCGTAAAACTGAGGGTACTTTACAAGCATAGATAAATGGGTTCTAATGTGGCTTAGTGCATGGTACCATGCATGTACACCTTCAGGCTTGCAACTTTTTTTCCCGTCTCAATCTGTACTTCAGTGGTCTCCTTTCCCACACCCCAAAAAACATGCCTTTGAGTGAATACCTGCTCCAGATTTCCCTTCTCCTTTTTGTGTGTGTGTGTGTGTGTGTGTGTGTGTGTCCGTCCGCGCGCGCGCTCTGGGAAGGTCTGGCAGCCTGTTTTCAGTCAAAAAAACCAAATGAGTAAAATTTGAAAATTATGCTTTACGACTTTGTTTTTTGCTTAACAAAGTGAAATATTCCTTTCAAAGTCAACCTAGATGCTGCCTGTTTAAATACATGGCTACAGAAATGTGCTGATCAGGCAGTGTTTATATCCTTGGCAAGACATGCTCCAAACCCACAAGCACAACATACATGTATGGAGGTCATGAAAATATTTGCACATCAACTTTGATTTCATTTTCCTGTAAATCATTTATTTATACTTTAATTTTTCAGTACTGTATTTCACACATTAGGTGACTCTGAATTTCAATTACCTATTCTGCATGTATCCAGCTACAATTTTCTGTATATTTACATACGTATATTTTGATTAAGCAAGAGCAAGTAACACATCTGTAGAATTTGTTGGCATGAATGAGATCCAGTTTCCTTTGCTTATAGTTATTCCTCTATGTCCATAATGTTAAATCATTTGTAAAAAAATTGCATCACATTACCATGGCTTCAAAAATGACAATTTATCCTGGAATTACATGCTCAGTGCAGATTTAAATCTAACTGCCCTGCTCTCTCTTGCAGTTACCAATTAAATTCCAGTATCATGATTACATTAGACAGAAGTTGGACTGAAATCAATAAGGTCCAAATATAACATTTGTCAATTCATACAAAAACATGAACAAAGATAATGTTCTTTTCTCTTTCTGCAAATTAAGCACACATGAAATGTTTGACACTGCTAAACTAAAGACATCGTGCTGTCAGGGTTGATGCGCATCGGCCGCGAGCTTTTCCTCAAATCCTGCAGCTGCTTGGCGGGCTTCCCCACCCCTTCTTCAAATCTCTTCTCCACCACTGGGAGCACGGTTTCATACAGGAAGGAGGCATTCTTAAGAATGAAAGCCTTCTTCTCTGCATCCTGCTCACACCGCAGGCTGTAGTCGACATGCTGCAAGGCTTCCAGGATGACCTCACGCAGGCTCTCCAGGAGCACCATGTGTAGCTCAGGGAAGTATAGCTTTAGGCCCTCTTCCAGAAACGCCATCAGCTGCTTGGTGAATGCCACCACAGTGTAGCTGAGGTTCACCCAACAGTCGTCCCCAGTGTACTGTTCAAAGCTGCCCATTCCACAGGTGCGCATCTCATCCTTCAGCTTGGCCAATGCCTCTGGGGTCATGAGGTTCATCCTTCTCCACATCTCCTCTGAGTTGCGGTGCTTGGTGGCCTCGATGATGATCTCTTTGTAGCTCTGAAGGGCGGCCTTGATGTCCTTGACCAGGAGGGACTGCAGCATGAAGGTGAGATCGAGGCCAATCTCACTAAGCTGCTTGCAGTGCTCCTTTGCCACCTTCACGCACTCTGCAGCCGTGGACAAGCTCTCCTTGCTGTCAAACACTTGCTTGCTGAAGGCATCCACAAACATCTTCATGGCAGATCGAGACCAGACCACAAAAGCTGAATAGCAGCCGTTGTTACCAGCAAAGTCCATCTCAAACTCCTTTGCCGTCTCCAGCACGCTGGTGAAAAAGATGTTGCAGAGCTTGTGGATGTAGAGGAGGGTCGCCCCCTCGATACGCAGCTGGCGAATGGCAGTCTGCACAGCAGCAGCGCGGTTCTTCAGAAACAGCTCACATGCCTTGGTGGACTGGCCGAGACGAATTAGCTGGGAAACAGCTCGGCGAGTTGCCTTGGGGCCCCCCCGCAGTGAACGGTCAGGGGACAGCTCAAACACCAGCACCTCTGTCAGCTGACGCACCCGCTCATCTACCTTCCCCCTTAGTTCCTTCACGTGCTGGTTCACCGGCTGGTCCTTGAGGTACTCATTAAGTTTGTCCAAGAGGTCCACAGCTCCCTCAAAATCTCGCTGAGCAATACACACATCCAAGTCCTCCGGAAGCTCTTGGATCCACTCCATGCTCAAGTCAACAGCTTCTTCCGAGTCTACAGGCTCCTCTTCATCAAAGGGGTTATTGGAGACTTCTGGTCGCACAGGTGAATTAGGGACTTCCTCCTCTTTCTTATGTCTCTCCTTAAATACTTTATTTTTCTTTGTTTCCTCAAGGATCTCAAGCCACTCTTTTTTAATCTTACTGTTCTCTGCCTGAAAAATGCGGCTTTCAGGGAACATGAGAATTTTGAACATGTCTTTCATTGGAGGGTTGTCCTTCACATTGACAATGGCAAAGCTCTCCAAGTCATAGAGAGCATTATACTTGTATTTAACAGCACCGCGACGATTTGGAAGCCAGGTTGCAATCAGGAGGCAATCGTTCATCAGAAAGGCATGAACTTTTTGAATCTGAGCCATATGATCAACGTCATACTCAAACAAGTCCCCGTTGTAGACCAAATATCTGCCGGGGGTCTCCATAATGTTTTTACATCCCTCTACTTTCTCTAACAGTGTAGTCAGTGTTCTCTGCTTGACTTCTTCTGTTTCTTTTGGAAAAGCTGCAAGCATCTCCTTTGCAGTTTCATCTTTATCTGTCGAGAGAAGAGACTGTGTTATGCTTTCCATTATACTTTTTTGTTCTGTCAAAATATGGCTCAGCTGGTACATTTCGCTTTCCAAATACGAAATTTCTTTTGCCGTCTCAATGAACTGTCTGTAATTCTTATACACATTTTTCTTTAAGTTTTGTGCCGTCTCATCCGCCAACGTTTGAATTTTTTGTCGATGCTCTTGCAGATCTCTGTCGCCATCGGACTGTTGAGAGAGATGCTTGACATAATTTTGGGGATCGAAATTTGCTGATTCTAACTGTTTACGGAGCCTTGCTGTAGTGTCTGCCATACTGCACTTTGCAAAGTCCTTACGTTACACAATATTTAGCATTCAAACAATATTTAAGAACTTCAATACTCAGCGATATAACAGCACAGCTTAGTTGCGTCTACCGTCGACATGAGAGGAAAAACAACTCCCTTTGACGTCATGTAGTTTGAAACCTGCTGGCCAACATTTATATTCGCAAATGTGTAAAATGACTGCAATTAACAACATAAAAATCAAAATGAAAATATTATTATCAATTTAAACACATATGATATATTATACAAAGTATAAAAGCTTATACAATGGCGTTTGTCAAATAAAGTAGGGATGGTGATTTGACAAAAAGTCTCTATTTTTAAAACCCCGAGTAATTTTATAGGTGATCAACGGTTTAAACCGGAAGTATGTCAGAGGAAAAAATCTTATCCCATAATGCCAGGGAAATGAAAATATACAAGCCTACTGCGAAGCTAAGAGATGTCGCATACTGTGTAATTAAAGGACACGGTTTCGTCTTGTTTCGACATGTATGGTTATATATGAAATAAGTATTGAACCACCATCAAGTGCGGATATTGTCGGTTTTAAATATAAAATATTGTCACTGCACAATTAATTGTCAAAGATTACTCTTTTTTTAAGACCGCATTTGCTGTTAATGGACGAAGATTTTTTGTTAGCTCTTAAGCTGCAGGAGCAGTACAACTATGAAGCATCCACTGCTTTGTGCAACGAAAATATTACTTACGATCAAGTTAGCAAAAAGCGAAAAATCGATATAAAACATACAGTCGTTCCAGTGCCGTCGTCTTTTGGTCCCGAGAAGCCAATGTCTATTGTGGACGAGTCGTGGGAGATGCTTGATCCGAGTCCCGATGTTAGAGCAATGTTTCTCGGTTTTAACGACAAATTCTTCTGGGGTAGACTTGGTGGCGTAGAAGTTAAATGGAGCTCACGAATGACACTGTAAGTTTGAAGTCAATAAAGGCCGATGTCCAGTTATGTCATGCTATTGTTGATTAAGGATTCTTGCTTCTAGTGTGTATACTTACGATTTTTGATGATTGTGAAATGATATAAACGTTAATAAATATGTGTTTCAGGTGTGCGGGAATATGTTCCTACGAGGGTAGAGGGGGACTGTGTTCAATTCGTCTAAGTGAACCGTTGCTGAAACTAAGACCACGCAGAGACCTGGTTCAGGTTTGTGTCTGTGTCAGATTAACTAATTACAGTAATTTCTATTAATCTAATTAATTATACACTTCACATTTGATACATATAATTGACCTAAAAACCAGAAATTAATACATTTATTACAGCCACTTAAGTCTTTGCGTGCATTTCTTTATGTATGTTGTCTGTGCATTGTGCTTATTTGTTGAACGCTTGTTAGTGTTAATGAAGTTAACATATTTGCACAGGTTACAAAATTATATAAAGTTGATCTGTCTTTGATCTATTTCCAGACCCTCTTACATGAGATGATCCATGCTTACCTGTTTATAACACAAAACAACAGAGATCGAGATGGACATGGTCCGGAATTTTGCAAACACATGAATAGAATAAACAATGCCAGTGGAACAAAAATCACTGTAAGATCTGTTTAATTTGCCCTCTGAAATATGCAGAGCTGCCAAATGTTTTGCAAATAGAGTAATAGTTGCATGTCTGCAGGTGTATCATACTTTCCATGATGAGGTGGACCTCTACCGCCAGCACTGGTGGCGATGCAATGGGCCTTGCCAGAACCGAAAGCCCTTCTTTGGCTATGTGAAGCGTGCCATGAACCGACCTCCCTCAGCCATAGACCCATGGTGGCCAGATCATCAGAGGTCATGTGGAGGCACCTATATCAAAATCAAAGAGCCAGAAAACTATGGGAAGAAGGCCAAAACAGAAGATAACAAAGATAAGAAGGTCCTCACTCAACCCATGAAAAAGAACAAGCTATCCAGCACTGTCACAGGTGAAGATTCATTTCATTTTAAGGTCTTGTGTGAGACATTATTAAATGGTTTAGTATGTAAGTTATAACCTCAAACATAAAATTTTAATATGGTATAAAGCTTTGTAGATACTTTTGGTAGGTTGATAGGGTTTAAAAATAGGTTTTCAGTTTAAAAAATATTGTTCTTGTTTATTACTTTTATTTAGAAGTCTTGCATTATTATTATATTCAGCATGTTTTCTTTGATTTGAGTACTGACATCTTTTGGAGCATTACTCCATTTTTTAACCACAATTAGATTACAATAGAATGGATTACATCCTGTTTATTTTTTGGCATGAAAATGGTGTGCGCATTTACATCAGTCATTTCCTTCTCAGGTGTGCAGGACATAAGGAAAATTCTTCCATTCAGTGGTAGAGGCTTTGTCCTTGGAGGAAGCTCTTTGCTGACCTCCCCTAAAAAGTCTCATGAGTGTAAAGATGCACTTCCATTAGATTTTACGGGTCACTTAAAGACTTCGTCAAGCACTGCTTTGACCAAAGATGCCAACCTTCCTAGTCAGAACACTGCCAGTAAAACAACAGGGCAAACATTAGTGAGTTTAAGCTCAGGAAAACTTCAGAATCTCCCAACAAGATCCATTTCGTCTGGCAAAAAGTCTGTCAGCAACACCCAAGCTTTCATCAATATAAATGGATCTCCAGTAAAAATTTATAGGACTGCTAACAGTTCAACCAAGCCTCCACACAATCAGTTGGGTTTTAGTAAAACAACACAAAAATCTGTTGCTGACCTCTTTCATACCAAAGAAATGAAGACTTCTCCAAAGCCAGGGCTGTGCACCTCTGTGTTGCCATCTGAGTCCATAGGACCATCCAACGACCACAGGAATGGAAGTATATTTGCTGGCACCTTGAGCTCAAAGAGTTTTACACCAGCAGTGAGCAGTGGTACTCCTGCCTCCGATAGACAGGCTAGCGTCTTTGCCTCCTCCACCCTGGGAAGCTCAAAGCCTTCTTCTGTGGGCTCACCTAATTCTAAGCATCTTAAATCCCCTAGAAAATCAGGGCTTACTGTTCCAGTATCCAGAAAGAGACCCTTGGACAGCCAAGTTTCCACCCACATATTTGAATTCTTTCAGAGGACATCCACCACATCTGGCCTTAAACAAGCCAAGGAGGAGCCTCCTTCGAGAAGTCTTACTCCTATCATTCAGCCTGCCTCAGTCACGTCTGGTTCTCTCACAGTTTCCTGTCCTGTATGTCAGACCACAATGTTGGAATCAGAGATAAACAACCATTTAGACTCCTGTCTCACATGAGTTTATGTTGCAAAGAGTGCATTCATTTTTAAAGAGAATTTTTGTGGCAGGTATCTTCATGCCTACTAGACATTTCCGGACTGAGTTAATATTTATGTCAGCATTATATATGTTTTTAAAATAGTTCACTAAACAATAAAACCTGTTATTTTGGTATTTTTTTGTATGATTTGTAATGAGTTTTAATAATTTAATTCTTTACAAGGTTTCCTATGGCATTGCATTGCTTTTGGGTGGTTTACTGGTAAGCAGATAAAAAGGTTGATTGTCTTGTTTCTTCATTTACAATGAGACAAATTGAAAATTAGCTGACTTTTGTGTTACATGGTAGTACTATTCTTTTCTGTTATTTTTGAAAGCATCACAGTATACTATCAATGGCTGCATTAAACCTTGACCTAGTTATCGCTCAGGGTGCATTTCCTCATGTTTTTGGTGCCTGCAGTGTTGATTGCTTGCCTTTGGTGATGAGTGGTTTTTTTTTTTTTTTTTTTACACGCTAAACCATAAAGTGCATACTTTCACATGAAAGGCCTGGTATTGAAATGTTATTAATTTCAGCAAAAATAATAGGCTTTTACAGAGCAGAGACTGTTACGATACTCTAATCAAGGTTATGTTTTGTCTTTTTTTAATCCCAATTCTGACATAAATGGAATAATTGAGATGCAGTATTTAGAATGTAGAATTTCACTAGCAATTTAGTCATTGTTGTTCCTTTGTTAGTTATTTGATGGGAAATTGTTACTTATAATTAAGTCTTACTAATAGAAGCAATGTATTATTTAGGATTTATTACAAGTTAACCCTTTAACAGGTAATGTTACATTGCTGAGCTGAATTTAAGTTAAGGTGAATATTTCCCAGGGAAATTAAGAAGGAGTAACCATTCAGTGTCATATGACCAGTGTGCAGGTCAGGCTGCAGAAACATACTGGTGTATGAATGGTGGAAATCTGGCACTTTGTTTACACAGGAAGCAATGCAGAGGGGGCTTAATTATGTCATAAAACTGTAGAAGCATGCCATTTTTATTTAGAGAATAAGGAAACCCAGATATCTAAGATTATGGATCACCTGCAAACATCAAGAAGAATCCCTGAATTCTGGTAAGCTTGAAATGTCTGAAGACCTGGGAGTTCTGATGAAAATGCACTCAGTAGGAGAGACCAAGACCAGTAGATGGACAGGTCACAAGACCATTCCCTTATAGAACATGATTGTGTATTCCAAACTTTGGGTTTTAGCATTTTGTCATTTGGTTTAACACAGGCTTTGGTACCACCTATAACCAAAGTACACTTGTGTAACGTTGAAATACATGAATTTGATTATATATAACCTCTGCAATGTGTGTTATGAGTGAAACTTTGGGTCCTAATTAGCCCTATCTGAAAAAAATAAGCGTTGTAGAATCTCCTCGTGGGTTAAAAACAATGATGTTCAACGTTTTATGTAGTCATCATATTGAGTTAATTCATTTTGAGCACATGTTTAGTTTCCTTATCCTTTCCCGTGTTTGACGTCCAGCTTGATTTTAAGTTCTGTCCTTGAATTTTTCATCTTTTCACATGATAGTGAAGGACGCTTTTTTGCTTGCGGCTTCCTAAACGCTGACTTACCAAAATCACATCTCGTTCGTCATAGTGACACCTTATTTTTAAACCATATTCTTGTCAAGTAATCTGTCATATTTGTTTTATAACATAGTTCCATGGGGAAAAACTAATTAATTTATCCGATTTATTGACATGAGCTTTACAGCAGCAACCCATTCGGATGGTATTATTTAAATAAACATGCCTTACGAAGCACAATTACAACACAGCTGAAAACATCATACAGCCCTATCTCTTAAACTGCTTTAAACGTCCGTATTACATCATTGTACATTTGTAGAATGGTTGAGAGCTTTGTACTTTTAACACCCGGTTATCATTATGAAAACTACATAAAGGCATTATTTTTGGTGTTGAACATGATAAAAAAAACACATAATTCCGTGCTTGTTGCTCTTCTCTGATATATGTTTGTTTTGATGAGCACATCTTCAACAACCTCGACAGAGGACACGCTAACACAACGTTACAGGAGCAGCGCGGTTATTAATATTCAGCAAGCGGTGCGGTCCGTCATTGGGGGTAACGCCCAGTCAGCCTGCTGGGAGTGATTTAAAGGGACAGGAAGTTCTGTTGGAGATTAGTTGGGTCGGGTAAGAGTTAACGAATTGTGTGTCGTTCCTATTTCACGAATGCTGTAATTTATCACGGCGTACAGTTTAAAAAAAAAAAAAAATCGAAAACGATTACGGTGACTAACGAGCAGCTAAGTGTAATAAGATGAATGGCAAAGCTGCGAACGGAGCGGCTTGTGGGACGCTGGCCTGTATTGAAGGTCTGCCGCCGCTGCCGAAGAGCCTGAGCGGGTTGCTGAACTCGAGCGGAGGCTCCTGGAGGGAGATGGAGAGGATGTACGCCAAGAAGACCATGATCCAGGACGACCTGAGCCGCGGTCGCAGCAACTCTGACAACATGGTTGCGAATAAGCCTGCGAATCTGGACGCGGCTTTGGCTCTTCTCAGAAAAGAAATGGTAAGCAAGCGTTTGTAGGCGTTCACGTGTGCTGGTCCTGTTTTCGGGAACATGTTTTTTTGTAGTAGGGGGGGAAGGAAAGAGAAAGGAGCAGCTGTTCGTGTAGGATCACGGGGGTGGGGGGCTTTCATCGCAGTTAAGAACTGTAATTTTTTGGTATTTCTGGGTATAATTAATTCGTGTGGCCTTCGAAACCTTTGATATACAATTTTCATGTAGTCCCACCCCTAAAATATATTCAGAATGTATTTTAAAAGCGGACATTAACTTTTCCTGAACAAAAGAGAACTGAACTGTGTAAGCTAATAGTGGAATGACTGGGCTGTTATGGCAGCACTAGCTGTTTTTATGTTTTATATGTAAATTAAATGTAAAATGAAGACGCCACCAGGCTGCCTTAGCAGGTAAAGATCGTTATTTGTAAATTTGCCCCGTTGCGACGTTTATTAATTTGGTAAACGCTTATAATCGTCCAGTACGGGACAGTGTGAATCCCGTACACGAGTTCGTCGATTTGCCACCCGTGAACGCTTAGCAGCTGTCCTTCGGGATGTTGTTCACAGAAACTTCCTAAGTCATGAAATATTTTGCCAGGTGGGTTTGCGTCAGCAGGACATGTCTCTGCTGTGTCAGCTGTGGTCCCTTCACGAGTCCATTCAGGAGTATAAAGGCAGCTGTCAGGACCTCACGTCCGCATCCAGCTCCGACGGACCCTACGGGATGGAGAACGGCTACTTCGACGAAGAGGACGAATATTATCAGGACGCCAGTTTAACCCCCACTGAGCAGCCTGACCTGAATGAGCCCTCGCCCTCTAATGGAGATGCCAAGGACAAGTGGCTTCGTGACCCTTTTCACATCACCATTTGAAGACCAACAAAAGCCGTGCTTACCATTTAGCTTTCGTGCTCATCTCTCTGTCTTTTAGGAGCAATATGAATTTAGAAAAGTCACAGGCCAGTTTCTTCACTGGCTTGTGGTCACTTTTCAGCAGACTTTTTTTCTATATGAATATATAAATGAAACCGCTTATTTATTATAAACTTATTTACTTTTTTCTTGTCTTACATGATTTTGAACTTTATGAAGTTGAGTGTAAACTTTGCATTTAGTTATAAAAATTGTCAGTTGTCTAAGGCATGTACTTTTTTGTTTGTTTTTTAAAGTAGAGGTACAGTACTGCCATTGTGTGTTACATACAACAGATCATGCCATATGGTAACAACACAAACACGAATGGTTTATTGATGTGTGTGGCATAGTGTCAAAATGTGAATCTGAAAAATGGGCAACAGAGAGACCGGCTAACGTGTTCCTGAATTAACTATGGAGAACTAGTTTCTGTTATCTGCCTTAGTGATTGGGAGGGAGGAGATGATGTTTGCTGGAATATCATTAACACCCAACATCCTGAATTCCCCTGTCCCTTCAGGAAAATAAAAATCTGCTGGCGCTTACTGGCAGGCTCCATCTGTAAATCAGCGGTGCTATCATACTTTGTAACGATTTAAAAACTGCTAACATCTCGTTAGAATATCTAGGTGCTTCTGACGTTCAGCAGCTGCCTTCTGATTAGCGTGGCTGCCTATGTTGGGTGACACTCGCTTTATAACACTAACTTGCAGATGGCAAGCTAGTACCCTGCCTAAAATGCATATGTGGTACGTTAACCAAAGATAAGAATGCAGAAATGTTTACTATTGCAAGATATTAAGCTATGCTATACCTCCATCTAAAATGCTTACCAGCACTGTTTTTTCCAAAAATTTAAATGTTTAGAGCACTTCTAGTATTTGTGAAAAGTTAGCAACGTACATGTTTGTATTGTTTCTATGTATAATTTACCATGTGCACAGTTGAGTACCTTATGACATTGTATCTGCTCAGCCGTACTATGCATTTGATGACCATGGTGCAAGTTTAGAATTGCAGATGCATGTTAAAGTTGGAGTATACAAGCCCCCAAGGTACCTCCAGGGTGTGTAAATCAGGTGTGATCATGTTAACTCTTGTAGATTTGCTAAAGATGGCCTTGTGTGTCATATGGAATTAGAGGGAAAGGTTCTACTGTAAATTTACTTGTAATTGGCTTCCATGGAAAAGATTTTGGTATGCTAAATTTATTTTTTTTTTTATTTTATTTTATTTTATTTTTTTTACAGCTCTTGTTTAAAGTGCATGCTTTTTATTATATGTACTGAATTCTGACCCAGGCTGATGGGTGGAATATCTATGTGGTGATCATTTTAAAGAAGGGCATACCTTCCTTATCACCAGTAAATGAAATTGTCTATAAGCAGGTAATTCTGGAAGATTTGCACTTTCTATCCCATCTAAAGATTTAGTTCAGGAGCAAAAATTTTATATAGTAGAATGCATACAGTGTAGTCAACCTGTCTTCTAAATTATTCAAACTACATCCATGCTAGCAGGTATGTTTTCTTTTTTTCTGCTGCTTTAAATCCCAGCACTGACATGAGAATACAATGCATTGTTGTAACGTTCATATTTTCTAATATAAATTCCTTATGGTACACTGCCAGTGTTGGGGAACTATCTGACTGGGATTCTTCAAGGGCAGTTGTTGGTTTTCAAATCGACTGCATCACTGAAGATCATTTCTGATAAATTTAAGTCAATTCTGGTATGGCTGTGGAGATTTAAGTGTGACCTTTGCAAGTTCACACAGTATTCTCTCTATGTGCCTTGAGTGATGTATTCCTAAGTCTTAACTATAGTACTGTTTTGTGTACTTCAAAGGCAGATCAGTTTAATCGGGTCTGTATGTGCTAGGGCTAAACTAATACTGTCAGTATGGGGAAATGCTGTCTGATGCTTATTTGCAACGTTTGCCTGGAGAGTGTTAGTCCAGGAAATCACTGTAGCTTTCCTGTGTGCATAATAATGGATTGCTGGTGAAACTACACTATGTTCAGAAAATATAATGTCTAAAAATTCTGCTATGCATAACCTGTGTCCCTGTGTCAGTTGTAGCCACGCTGGAAAGGCACGCAGATTGGAAGTAGTGTTATTCCCTAAAGTCAAAGCTGCACTGCAAGACAATGTGGCTGTCTTGCAGTAAATTTTTTTTACGTGAAATGTTTAATATGCTTTTGAGGCTGCAAAGATGGTGCACATTTTCAAATTTTGCAGATTTTTTTTTTTTATCATTTTGGTATGATATGCAGACGTTCCAAAATTGTAAAGTGGCGATGGAAACCGATATATCTTTGTGTATTTTTTGTTTACGTCCCAAAATACGAGCTTTGAATAAATTTTTTTTTTTTTTTTTTTTTTTTTTTTTCTCCCCTGCTACTAGAGGGCTGTGTTTAGTCTTAAACCATTTCTTAAGAACTTTATTATTCACTGTATGACCATACTACTGTTACAGTTTTGGTAGAAAAATGTTTTTATGCTCCTAAATGTGAAATGAACTTGTACATTAAATTAAAAGAACAGAACAGCTATGAGTACTGTTTCTTTTTTTATGTGATTTACCCCATTTTAAAAAGTATCTGAGTAAGAACTGTTTTTCCCCTGTAGGTAAATGCCATTGTTGTTGTTTGAGTTGTCACAGTATGAACTTGCTGTATCATCTCAAATTGATTGCTATTGATGTGTTTGGCTGAAGGTCAGTGTTCATCATAATGCTGTAGCTAACTGGAAGAGCTTCATTATAGACATGTCTGACATCTTCAGGTGAATCCCATACATTTTGCTGTCTATGACGATTCTATTAAGTATTGTGTAACCTGTTGTGTGTAGAACAAGCACCCTGCTTTTAAGGCACTTTGGCTGGGTGAAGGACACTGTAGAGTGTTGGCTGTAGAGAATGGCTGTAGTGAAAATTAGAGTAAGTCTTTTTTAAATCTACAAGAAGACAGTTTTTCGATGTAGAACAACGCTAGTGTTTTACTGTGACAGTTCAGTGTGATTCGTGTTGCACGTGTTTTAAACAAAACTCTGTCTGGATTGTGATCTGTACAGTAAGGTAGAATTTGTGTGTCTGAAACCTCCCCCTCCCAGATTAGTTATTCATACAGGATATCTTGAGCACATCTGCAGTGTTGACAAGGGGCCTTGTTTGGGATCATGTTTCGCAATCTCTGCAGTACCGCATTAAGTGAAGCTCTGTGTGCTGATTTACGCCTTCTCATCTTTGTTCTGACGCAGTAAGCAAGTCTCTTGAGGGTGCGGCTCCACTGACGTAATGCTAATAGCAAGTGCCACATACAAATTTGAGGGCTATTTAAAATTCCCAGAGAAAGGGCGTTTCCCTTTTTATATTTGTAAATTGCTTTATTTGGAAAAAATGCAAAACAAATCTAGAGTTAAAGGCTTTTAACAGGAGAGTGTAGGGTACAGTATTTCCTATTGCAATGACTGACGTCTACTTTAACAAAACCTTGCACAGCCTGTACTTATCTTTTAAAAGTAACATAGGACTTTTTTGGTTAGCTGGTTTTATAACAAATTATAGGTCAAAAAGTTGTGATAATCAGTCAGACGTCCAGCTTTGGTACTGAAAACTGTACGTCACCATTATTTTCCTGAGTCTGTGTAGTGTCTGCTGGCAGGCCAGCCTTGTCCTCGGAACCCACATTGGAGATTTTTCAGGATTAACATAATCTAAATGGAGATGTAGAGCAAAGTTTGCCGACCTTCACCGATGGAAAAGGGAGAGCAGCAGCATGTTGCAGCTGAGGTCCTGACCTTTATGCCTGAGGGTTGATCCATTTAGCCAGTCTAGGGGTTTTTGAAGAATAAAAGACTCCAGCACTCATTTCACATCAGATTTGCATGCACCACTCTTTGTAACTAAGCATAGTTGCTGCAGTACTTCTCAGGTACTGCAGGATGGGGATATGGTGTGTGTCATAATGCCGTTTTGCTTTTTCTACAGCGCAAGATCCAAAGCTCATTGTCATCTCCTGCTTTGTGCAGCAATCTCTAAGTACTGGTAATCTTTACAGCATTACAGGCTCAATTTAAATCTTGCTCTTTTAACCAGATTAATTTAAATCGCTCAGTTTGGCTTTTAAAAGCTTAACCAAAGATTGTATAATAAATTATGCATTTGTCAGTTTTTAAGAATTGCTCTATTTATAGGATGTGGACTCCTGGGATTATTATAGGTAGTAAACAAGTCACATGTCCTATCCAGGTGGTCATGTTTTGTGGGTACAATTTGCCATTTGGAAAGCAGATGTGTTTGCAGGCTAGGGAATGTCTTTTAAAATGGGGATTTACTATTACATGTGTAATGCCAAGGCTTTTAGTGTCTGAAAAGACTGTTATGGATGAGTAAAGCAAAAGTTTCAATGTTATGTTTGCTGGTGTCATTCATCTGTAAAATTTTCCTTAAACATGCACCAATCCCTATGTAGTTTTACCTGTAGTTTACCCAGCAACATGCAAACGGAAAAATAAAAGGACAATTTACTTCATTTTACAGGAATCCTGTTTAGCATTTTTAAATTTTGTGTTCTGTAAAGACAGACCTATTCAGTTTGTTTTGTTTATCTTTTGGCTTCTGCTTGCAAAAGGCACAAGAACAACGGCCATTTATAAGACAAATACCTGACAGCTGCCAGCTACTTGTTTGCAACTATCTGGTAAAATCTGAGCCAAACTCAATACACAGACACTCAAAAGACTTTCATTACTTTATATATAAAGGCTAATAAAAATGCTGTTAATGGTTTCCCAGGTAAACACCAGCTGGCTCACAGAAGATCTTTTTGCACTGGCTTTGGGTAATTTGTTACTGGACAGCATCCGCTATGGCCACAGAAGCAAACAATTCCTGGCAACTGCATATCTTGAGCACATTTTTTAACTACTGATTTCCATGCTCAGTAGGCCCTTTGGAGTTCAAAGTAACCCCAAAACATGTGTCTCAAATACTTGCAATTCCACAGCTGCTTGTGCAATTTTGTTTGCGGACTCCCTGCAATACAAAATTTCATTAGGCCCTCTCTGCAGACAAGAGAATTTACCCAGTACAAATTACAGCCTGTTGCTTTTAGTTGTGTCTGTCATCTTAATTATATATTTGACTAAAGCAGAAATAACATTCATTTCAGTTTCTGCAGCTGCCTTAAATGCTTATGTATATGCAAAGCACAAAAATGCACAAACTGTACAAATGTGTTTCATAGGTAATGCGGTCTTGTAGTCTTTCTAAGTGTAATTAGCTCTGTATTTCAGACTTTCACTTGACGGGAAGCAATTTCATCAAGTGCTTAAATTCTCTACTCCGATACTAATTTAAGTTAAAATACTGAGCAGTGGTTTAAGCAATTCTGACAGTGTCCTTTGTTTTGTAAAAACAATTACCCCAGTAACAGAGTTCCACTGTAAGATGAGAACATCTGTTGCAGGAGAACATAAAATATGTAAAAATAACTTTGGAAATGAACTAACACTCAGATCTTGCATGCTATGCAGTACTTAAAACGGTACCTTAAAGTCAATCAGTGACAGAAGAATGAAGCTTATGCAAAGCAATAACTGTGTGACAGCAGTAATTAGTAATGGATAATAGACTAAAATGTTTCTGGGGGGGGGGGGCTGTCACTCAGACACAGAAATGCATGCCGTTAACATTGCTGAATGCATCTTTGTTCAAGCCTTTGATTTTCAGTGTTCTAGCACCAGGTTTTAACATGATGAACAAGCAAAGTCACATAGTGCACAATGCAAAGAAATTATATGAAGTTAAATTATATTTACTTCTCAATCTGCACTGAAGAAGTGTCAGTTTAGCTTGTCTTAAATCTAGTTTTTGAGTATAGTGTAGATCCATCCAGTTATTTACATGTATTTTCCTTATAATCTGTGTTGTGTCACAGTTAAATGTGGACTATTTCAATTTTTCAATTACAGACTTTTTTCCCCTCTCCTTCTTAGCACTTTTTCTCCCAAACACATCTAGAAGACCTTTGCATTTACATGTTGGCAGACATTTCAAAATAAATGTACCACACTAACTGATATTTTGTTTGGGTAAAATTTATAAACATGACAGATATATTTTTATTACATAAATTAGTTCCAAAACAATAAATAGCCATCTCAGTTTCTGATTTATCCAAGCTTAACACATATTTATACATTTCCATTAAAATTAAAATACATAAGACAAAATATGTCCTAACAGAATGAAAACACCATAAATATGTTGGTATGAAACCATTTGGCAGAATAACTCTTGTTGGACTTGGCTTTAATATGTAATGCTGTATTAATGTAAACAGCAAGACTGGCAAAACAGTAGTGTGCTTTAGTGCACAGCTAAACAGTATGATGACAGACATATTCCTTTGCCTGTCCAGTCTTGACAAGTTGGGAGATGTTTTTCTACAGTTTTTTGGAAGGTTTGTCTGTGGTCAACAAAACCACGAAGAGTCTTGTGTGCTTCACGGCAGAGTGCGAAATGTTTGAGCTGTGTAAGTTTCCAGCAGCAATCCAACAGACACTGCCACAAAAGAGAGCCTTCTGCTTCCGTTTAAAATAACTGAAATTCAAGGAAAAATACAGAGGATATTTACAAAGCATGTAAACTTTATACATAACGTATAAATACATTTTATTCCATAAAGCTTAACTTTAAGGTATCAAATATATAAAATTAAAATTATTACACAGGATTTTGGACACAGCTTGAAGCAGAAATAGGTATTTACAGAATTGGAGGGCTGCAGTAGATGCAGGTTTTTGTTTTAGCCAATTCATTCAATTGTCAAGATTTAAGTGATTAACAAGAAATGGATTAAAATAAAATAAATTGTATTTATTAAAAATGTTAAAAAGGAATATCAGTAACTTGTCATGCTTTTAAAATTAATAAATCTTGAGAACGTATGGATTGATAGAGTGATTATACAAAAGGTCAGTAATGTGCAATTAACATTAAGTTTCAATTAAAAGCAGAAATTGGCTAAAGCAAAAAGATGGCCGTCCAGGACAGTGATTGCCTACCCCTGATTTAAAGTGACGAACCCCAGTTACAAACGTAATTTCAATTAATATATAATTTCATCTGAAATGAGGGAAATTTTGCCCCCTACTGGTAAACATCGCTACTTTTGTTTATTTATCTTGCCTTACCTGTAACTATTGGTCATTGCACTTTGCGTAATTTATTTATTTTCAAGACTTGTTGTGATTGGGAGTATGGTTTACATTCATTATGTAATTATTTCTGTTCAAATAACGCTTTTATTTAGAAATTTCCGTTAAAATAACGTTCAGGACTCGTTGAGCTGCGCGTGACTGAGACATTTAGGTAAGATACGCCAAGTGATAAGGCTTACCATAAGGAACCAACATTTAATGTCATTGGATGGGAAAAAAGATATTAAGACACTCACTATTCTAGCATGCAGCCAACAAGGTGTTTGTTTTCTTTATGTACATTTTACCTCAGTAAAATGTCCTTAGACATGCTGTGCATGTTATTTTTACTTTAAGATAATAGTTCATTTTCTTGTTAATACTATGTGTCTATAGTTTTCACAGTGAATTTGGTGGGTGAGTTTGAAGAAAAGGAAAAAGCCTTCAAATAAACTAGTGGAAAGAAAACCACTTGTGTCTGCATATGTTGGCAGGGAGCTACATTACCCGTCATAGCTTTTTCAGTCAAATTTTTAATTGTGAATTGTTCAGTTGTTGTCCTGCCAGATACTGAAGAGTCTGCTGCCTACCTCTGATGGCCTGGGAGTTTGACGTGAGCACGAAGAGACGAATGAGGCCGAAACAGAGCGGCGAGTAGTCGTGTTCCCAAATCACAACAGGGATGAGCAGCAGCTTGCCATAACATGAAAGTAGAAGGGCTTTCAACAGCAGCTGCAGGTCCAGGCTGGATCCCCAGAACATCTGCCGCAGCCAAAGGAAAGCAAGTACACCACCCAGGAAGACCCCCAGCTCTGCCAGCATTCAAAGACAAACAGTACACTTCACTATCAAGCATCTGCACATGAACAACTTCCCACAATAGTTTGGAGCAACTGTTTCACATTTAAGACCAAGAGGGAGTCTGTACATCACCAAATAAAATGATAAATCCTGGATG
Source organism: Chitala chitala (assembly GCA_025773905.1). NCBI lineage: Eukaryota > Metazoa > Chordata > Actinopteri > Osteoglossiformes > Notopteridae > Chitala > Chitala chitala. The sequence goes on along the minus strand of JABJVR010000034.1, from coordinate 2,145,476 downwards.
CTTTATAAGATCTTCCACTTACCCAGTGCTGCCAATGTGAACATTCGGTAAAAATCCCACTCTTTGGTATACCGGATGATATCTGCAGGATCAGAGCTCTGTTCAGTGCCTTGCAACTGTGACCACCTCAGGTATGCCTCACATAGCAGGCAGAAAACACACAGCTTTCCATGAATCTAGAAATGGAAAATGGAAGTAAATAAAGTGGTCCTGATCTCTTGTGCTTGTATGGCTCCATAACGATGTGTGCTACGCAAACATCATCTCTGCCCTACATTTTAAATACACTGTATTAAGCCTATTTAAAATCTGTAAGGCAATGTTGGCAAACTTATGGTCACACAGCAAGAGGATATTTTGCAATGACAATGTTTATCAATTTACTCCATTTCTGAAAGGATTTTCAAATTCCTTATTAAAAAATTAAGTGTCCCTCCCCTTAATTATTTCTGTCTCTAACTGTTGTAGGTAGTCAAATAGTATTTTGAATTAACAACGTTTAATTTCGTATTATTATAATTATTAACATGACTTCTCAGTTTCTGCATTGTCGAATTTTACTTTTCATTTACCTGCATATACGGCTACATAACTCAACTGCTACAACCTACAGTAACACGAGTGATAAGTATCATTCGTCATTACAAGCTACAACGCCATCAAAAAGGTCTGTGGAAACTCACATTAATTTGTGTATTAAATAAAACGTGTCGGAACGCTTGGATTTTGCATAAAATAGCATCAATTAGAATGATCACTGGATCATATTCGATGTACTTATCCACGGGCTTTCTGCACGACTCCTGAAAGAGAAAACACACGATATGTTATCACTGACACCCTATACCGCTCTTTATAGATTGCACCATCTATTAACAGTATAACTCTACACATCCTATATGAAGCTTCGTATGAAGTTTCAGATACATCCTATATGAAGCTTCGTGTGAAGTTTCAGATAATTCAGGTGCTTTTTCTGCAGTCTTCATAGTACGTCCGATTAATAGATTGGTTGGTTGCTTTTAACACCATAAACTCAACTGAAATCCTTACTTACACAAATTGTAATTTTTAAAATTCCATTTTTGTAATCTCTGTAGAGTTCATATGCATCTGCATTACATTCTACACATTTAAAGGGTGCTTGGTCCATACTATCTACCCTATAAACCTATGTGCCGGCTTCTCCAGCGTCGACTTCCTGAATCTTGGCTATGGGGGCGGGTCTCTTTAGCAGACCTCACGGGAAATGTAGTCTAAAATACATTTCTTTGCTGTCAATTGTCTTTTTTTTCCCTACACGCAGTAAGAATGTAGTAAAAAGAGAACTACATTACCCATGTGTCAGCGTTTTTAAGACGTACATGAAACACAACATGGCACCTGCTGGCCGGGGTGCTGTTGTGGTTGCGCTTTGCTTGCTGTGTTTATGCCAGACGGTCTTTCCCACTGAACACTTTTCTACACTCGCGTTCTTCAACAGTGAACTACACAAGCATGGCTGTAGTTCTCCCTCGGAGTGGGATGAATACACCGCGGATTGTGGTGAGAGGTTTTATTTGCAGTTTTGCCACGTCCTCCGAACTCACTCTTATAATCTGTATATGAAAAGCTTCCGTATCCGATGACATTAGATATTTCTGGCCAGACAGTTTACAACAAGTAGTGTCAAGGGTCGGGATGTAACAAGCTAATGTAGTAAAACGGTAGAAGAAATGTTTTAAAACGACAGCATTGACGGGTTTAAATAAAATAAAGACGTGTTTAAAATTAAGAGAACACTGACTCCAGCATTACTTAAACTGACAGTTAGGAGGTACGATCAGAGTGGAGTAGTAGACTGTCAAAAGTTTATTGGTGTTATTTTAAAGTTTGCATTAAATGGATTGTGCTGGTTTTTAAATCGGTGTCGAACCAAAAAGTGGTTTCACACGAAAATCCCCTGTTTAAGCGAGGGATAAAAAACAACTAGAAATTACACTGTTTATATGCGTTTGTAATTTAACTTGGAAATGTAGAAAAACCTGCAGTCTTCACATTCTCATGTTGAAATCGTTATACTCAGTAGTCGCTAGATAAAGGATGGAAAGCGGAGTTCTGGTCAAACAATTAAGTGTCACTCGTGATTTTGTTTAAAAAATGGGAGCATTAAATAAACTATACTAGTGTCTCTTTCTGTTTTCAGAAGGACAAATAACTGAGATTACAGTTCAGTTACAAATGTGTTTCAGCTGATTGTATACGCTGTTATATGAATAATAATAATGTAGTTTTACATACAAATTTGTCACTCTTTGTAGAGTCATCTGTTCTCCAGCTAGAAGATCCAGAGTGTGAGGAAGAAGGCAATCCATCTTGTGAGTCAGTCTACTCTCTGAATGCAGAGAAGATTCTGGTGAGATTGTATTTTTTTTGTCCAAACAACCTGAAATATTTGGATATTATCCAATTTGATTTAAATTTTTTTGATCATTTATGCAGCTCGTTGTAATTGGTAGATTGCTAACTAAATATGTTTAAGTAACCTACTGTGCGTAATGTTTCCTCAAAACATGAGGAAAAAAAACATGTTTTCCTTAGTGTTCCGTACCGCATAATTAAAGACTTGTGCATTTAAACAGTTAAATTATATTTTTCCATAATTTTTTAATCAAATAGATTTGTGTTTGTGTAGAGGTGTGTGGTTGAACTGCTGTTGTTGAAACTGTATTTAGGGCAAGAGTCAGATTAGTCCCCCAAGCAAAAGACTAGGGTCTCTAGCTCAGTGAGCTGAACATCTTGTCTGGTGACTCTGTGTGGCTAGTGAGGACCTGAGTTCAGATCTGGGCAAGGTCACCCCCATTGCATTTGCTGTTTTCTGTCTTCCAGCAATGTTCACCAGTCTTTTATGCATTTCTTTCAAGAGTCAGGCAAAGCTGTTCATAGAGCAGAAGCGATTTCCTTTTGCTGTTGAGAACCACAATGCAAACGAAGAGCTCGGTAAGGGAACTATATTTATGTATATATTTATGATATAACTGTGTGTGTGATGCCATAAAAATGAAACCCATCAAAATGTCTTTCTCTCTCTTTCAGCAATAGGTTATGTGCTTATTGCAAATGGGCTGTACGATGAAGCCATTAAACACTTTTCCTTGCTGTTACAGGTTTGTAGAATATAATAGTTTTATAGTTTCAAACCTAATGATATCTTTCTCGCTAATTTTCCTCAAATTGAAACTGAAAAGTGAAAGTTAACATTAAAATAAACTTAGTTGTCCCTGAAGGGAAATTGTCTTGGGCACTGTGCTACAGTTCATTGCATTACATATCTATAGAAGGAAACATACTATGTACGAAACATTATACAACATACTAAAAACATATTACAATGCCATAATCTCAAATAATGCAGTTTATACTTACACATTCCTGACACTATGTATGCCATGTAAAATATTTGTGTTTTGATTCAGCAACTAAATTAAGATTGGAGGAAATGACAGCTTCAGATGATTTAAATTGCACTTTAACACCCTAAATCTTCTGCCATGGGCAAAAAAATCATATTTGAAAGAGGGTGTTTAGGGTCTGCCCTGGTTTTTGTAACTTGTTTTATGACAGCTTTATCATTTAGGCTTTGTATGGATTTCTGTTTCTTCAGTCCTATGATTTCCATGGCTATCCTATGCATACTCTGTTGCCGACCTCCAAGACGTGATGCCATATCTGCTTATGCTTTCCAAAACTGCTTGATTGAACATCAGCATGATTTGGCTAATCATAAGTCATCAGTATGTGCCTTCAAGCAAAGATGATTATTTAAATGAACACCTAGATGCTTGACGGAAGAGATCTGATTGATTGCCTTGTTTTTAATAACCACTGGCTCGTGATCGATTACCTGCCTGGGGTCAAGGATCATTTTTTTGTGTTTTAATCACATTTATAATAAGATGATTACTGTCACCACAAGATAAAGATATTAAGTGTTTAATGAAGGGATGATACATGTGGGTCTTTTTTTGGATGGTTCACGCTTGTTGATTTGTGTTGTTTTTCTCCACTGCAGGGAGGCCCTGAATTGGTCAGTGCCATGTATGGCAGGGGGATAGCCTATGGGAAGAAGAGCTTACAGGTAACTTACTTCCAAAGTGTTTTTCACCACAGGCCTGAAAGCAGTGAGGCAAGTACAGTGTTTAGGAAATAAATGAATAAGAAGACACATCATAAGTAAAGAGAGGACTTGGATCTCAGCTGGTTCACTTGTCATGTTGGTGTCATCTGTGAGCAGTGCTTAGCCGTGGGTCTATGTGTTGCAGACTTTAAGGCCTGTTGTCTTGCTCTGCTGCTGCTTTGTGGTTGTCACTGTCTCTTGATCTGCAGGATGTAAAGAATGCTGACCTAGCATTGCATGAGTTGGGCCGTGTGATCGCCCTGGAGCCAAACCACCCAGAGGTTTATGAGCAGCGGGCAGAGGTGAGGATAGATCCACACGAGAGAGAGCCAGGGGCTGATACTTATTGTTATAATCCTCTTTCACTTTTATTGGTCAGTTAGACCATGTTTGTTGTGATGTTTTTGTTTTTAAATGTGTTTGAACTTGCTTTCTAAAAAAACAGTTAGGGGTCAAATGTGGAGGACAATAAAATTTTAATCTTGATCAGAAGGACAGAATGTGGTAGAGTGAAAATAAGCAGAAAATCAGTTGTTAAGATAATAAACCATAGTCAGTATCAGTCAGTATTCTTTGCTTCCCTGGTAGCTTTAATAAGTGTCAGTTTTTAGAGTAGGTTAATGTTTCAAGGGGAATCTGATTAATTTCATGGTCAGTGCTACACAATGTTGTTTTTTTTTTTTTTTTTGTGATGAGTCAGTGAATGTTGGCTGAATGTTTTATAAGTCAGACCTTTGACCTGCATTTTCAGATTCTGTCTCCACTTGGGAGGATCAGTGAGGCCCTGGCTGATCTCTCCAAAGCCATTGAGCTTCAGCCCTCAGCCCGTCTTTACAGACACAGGGGAACTCTGTTCTTTATATCAGAGGTAGACCCACTACTTCCAGCCAAGCGCCTCATGCCTGACAAACCTTGGAGGACTATGAGGTCTGCTGAACCATCATGAACTGTGTACAGATGTGTTCTGTGAAGAATCAAATGACATCGTCAACCTGATTATACACATGTCACCCTCAGCCATGGGCCTGGCGACGATAGAGGCATTTAAAAAGGCATTTGAGTGGTTTCAGTAAATGCATTCAGTTATATTATTAAGAAAACTGCCATACGATGAACTCTGTAAGCCATTTTTGATTGATTGGACTTCAGCCACTATTCATTAGTAATGGAAAGGTTTACACTGGATGAAATGGTCAATGGTGTTCATTGTATACAGTGTGGAATAGGCACGTTGTAGTTTGAGTCTTGCCTGTCTTGCCTTCAGGACTACGTAGCAGCTATGGAAGACTTTCAGCAGTCTTTGGATTTAAAGAAAAATCAACCTATTGCTGTGCTGTATAAAGGGTTAACATTCTTCCATCGGGGCATGCTCAAGGTAAAGTCTTCCAGTGTGAGTTATAACACTGAGTGTTTTAAACATGGGCACCATACTGATCGTGCTGAAGATCTCTCGGTCAGATGTTGTTTGTTTTTGCAGGAGGCCATTGAGACTTTTAAGGAAGCATTGGCCTTAAAATCAGACTTCATTGATGCGTACAAAAGTCTTGGTCAAGCGTACAGGTGAGTTGCTCTTCTTGCCTTCACAGGCTTACATCTTGCTGATGTTCTTTAGTCACACTTGACCTGCAGTGGTCATGAATGTGCTGTTGTGCTGGCTTTTAATGCAATGCATATGCTTGCATAGGGAGCTGGGTGACTTTGAAGCAGCCATGGAAAGCTTCCGGAAGGCCCTGCTGCTCAACCAAAACCATATTCAGTCTCTGCAGCTCCGGGGTATGATGCTGTACCATCATGGCAGCCTCCAAGAGGCCATTGGCAACTTCAAGGTAACTGCTGTGTCATGGTGTCTGTTATTCTAGCCACTGTAAACTTGCCCACTCCAGACCTGTCTGCTTTGGTATGCTATCTTAGTTATGTGATATGTGTCACTGAAAGTTTTCCTGTGATTACAGTTGCTATTGTAACTTGGTCGTTCTCACACTTAGTCTTGCAGCTTTCATTTTGACCATTGTCTCTGGCTGTGTCCCACCATCTATATACTTTGAGTATGAGTAGCAGCTAAAGTGTTTAATTCAGATTTTGTAAAGTGACAAGTCTTAGGGACCCTGTACAGGCAATTGAAATGACAAATGAGGTGCATTATACAGAAAAAACTTCTCAGAACTTTTTTAAACCTTTTATTTATTTTTAATTTTGCACTCTGGACCACTGTGTGTGGTAGAGATGACTGCCTTGTCCAGAGATGGTTCTGCCAGCATCCTCCCAGAACATCTGCAAGATGGTGTGGATCTGTTTGCATTCATGCGCGCGTGTGTGCGTGTTTACTGAGCAGCTCCCTTTGTGCCCTACAGCGATGCCTACAGCTTGAGCCCTATAACGAGGTGTGCCAGTACATGAAGGGCCTGAGTCATGTGGCCATGGGCCAGTTCTATGAAGGCATCAAGGCCCAGACCAAGGTCATGCTGAATGACCCAATGTTGGGCCAGAAGGCAAGCTCAGAGTACCTGAAAGTGAAGTACCTCCGAGGTAAGAACTGACTGCTTTGAATACTCTAGTTTCAGCTGGATGGCTGTTAAGGCACACACATTGAAAGGGCACAGTCTCAGCTGATTGGTTGTGCAGGTTTCCTCAGACGTGTACAACCAATCAGCTGATTGGCTATTCAGAGTTCTTTCAACATGCACAAAATAAGATGTTCATTTTCCTTCAGATATGCACAAAATTTTTATTTGTTAAAATACTGTATTTGATGTATTCATATTTGGTACTACTTTTTTTTAACAGAATATTCTCGCTATTTGCACTCTCATCTTGATGTACCTGTGGCAGAATATAATGTTGATCAAGATCTTCCAGGAAACTTTAAAAACCACTGGGCAAAAAACCTCCCTTTTCTTATAGAGGATTATGAGGAACAACCAGGATTACAGCCGCACATAAAGTAAGCATATGTTTCTGGAGTCTAAAATGGGTAGTTTTGCTTCACGAACAGCCCTTTTAATTGTCCACTAATCATCACCTGACTTTTTGTGTCTTCTTTGCAACAGAGATGTCCTACCTCAGAACTTTGAAAGTTACAGCACTGAAGTTCAAAAGCTCATTTGCACTGCGGATCACCTTGGTGCCCTTATGCAATACAGTACACCAGGTTTCCTCCCTAACCTGCGAGTACACAGAGGTAGGCTGGCACTGGCAGTGGTCTCGCCAGTCTGAATGTCAACGTATTCACGTTTCCCTCTGCACTTTAAGGTCCTGCTTTATTCATGCGCGCAGCTCAGTCGTTGAGGTTATGCATTGTGTGGTACCACATATGTGCCTTATAACTGTATCACCTGAAATACAGTAAAGATGGGATATAGTAACACCAGTGTCAGTTGGGCACCATGCATTTTTATAAGATGAAAGATTTAGTTTTACTTGGTGTTGCCACATGTAAGCCATTACACTCACTTTCACATTCTTATGTGATGTGGTAACGTCTGTGTTCCAGACGGTTTTGTATGAAAGGAATTTCAGAGAAACATACTGAAATATAACTGTTTTGCAGATTTTATGTATTTAGTTATTAATTAAAATTTATTTTTGTATTGCAAAATTTCTAAGTGGTTATTGTGTATATGTGAGGGTGTAATGTTTGAATCAAACTGGGAGGTTATGCTTCATCTATACTTCTATTTTGCTTTGATTTCTTTTCAACATACCAAGCTGGTTCATATAGCTGCTTTTATTTTTGGGAGGGGGTGGCAGGCTGGGTGGTTTAGTTTGGTGGAATCGTCAACCTGATTATACACATGTCACCCTCAGCCATGGGCCTGGCGACAATAGAGGTCATGCAGGCCCTGCAGCGCACCTGGAGTAATTCAAAGGTGCGAGTCAATGGGAAAACAAGGCTGATGCAGTGGAGGGATATGTTTGACATTGCAGTCAAATGGAGAAGGTAGGACAGGTGTGGTGCTCTGAGCTGGGACACATGATCTGTATCAGCCTGCATACCTGTAAACTTGGAGCACACATTCTGCATTTAAAAATTTTTAAATTGGAACATTTGTTACTTGTGACCATAACATCAGACTTTAGCTGGGTTTTTGTAGACTTTTCCTCAGTCTCTGTTCTTCAGGTGTAGGTTCCCTCGTGGCACATTCCAAGTTGGTCAGATGAGATGTTCTTACAAATTTGTTGGCAGAATTTCAGATCCAGATCAGCCGGTGCTGTGGCTTGACCAGATGCCAGCCAGAAGCCTCAGCAGGGGGTTCAACAATCATATCAACCTGATCAGGTATCTCCCAGGCAAGCAGGGGCAGAAAGGCCCTGCAAGGAGTTGGCTGCATTACCTGAGCTACTTAAATAAGATGATCACAGGTCACCATAGTGCCAGAGTGGTTATTCATTATTTCTAGCAAATAAATTACTTATGATAATTCATCTCATTAGTGATTGAGCAGTTAGTTCTGTTGTAGATACTTTTTCTCTTGTTTTCAGAGGCCAGATCATCAATATACGATATTTGGATTACTTTGACAGTATACTCAGTTTTGTCAAAGACCGAATACTAGTTTATCATGGGTGAGTACCATAATGAATTTTCAAGTACAAATTCAACAAATATGCTGTGTTGTATTTTATTGCTTAAAATGTTTAGGAAATGGTCAAACAATCTTTTAATTGCATTGTTATGGTACTGTAAACTGTTATTCATGACTGAGAAAAACCCTACAATTAATACACTTGTTTCTGTGTATATTACATTTTCAGGGCATATAACCCAAGAGGATTACTTGAAGTGAGACAAGCACTGGAAAACGTTAACAAAGTGGAAGATCTTCTTCCAATTATGAAAGTACGGGAACAGTCTAAAAACACCTGTCATCAGAACACTGTTTCTGTTTCTTGTGAAGCTGGAATAACCAATTACAGAAAATGCTGTTATCAAAACTTCCTTTTTTTTAGTTTTGTACTTACCAGTTTCTCCTGTTCCTCACCTGAAGCAGTTTAATAGTAAAACAAGGGATGGGTTCACAGTAAACTCGAAGGTGACCAGTTTAAAAGACCCGGGAAAAGAGTACGATGGTTTCACCATTACCATCACAGGTGACAGGTCAGTCTTCGCCACATACATTCCTGCTCGTTGTGTTATGAAGGCATGCGCATGGCATGTTTTCCGGAATGTGGCATCACTGAGCCTTTCATGTTACGTGTGTCTAGCAGGGTGGGCAACATGCTGTTCTCGGTGGACTCGCAGACCACAGAGGAGCGCACGCAGCAGTACCAGTCCGAGATTGAGATTCTGTACAAGGACCTGACTGCCAAGGGCAAGGCGCTGATGCTGTCCTCGGAGCTTGGGGTACACTGCCTAAGCAGATGTCACCCAGGCCTTTAATTGCCCACACACATAGTTCTCGGGTGTCGCCTGAGATTGTGTGTGTGGGGTTTTATTATTTTATTTTATTTTTTTTGAGATTGCTTGTCTTTTCAGAGAGGGTGCTCTGAAATTTAGGGTTTTTCTATAACATGCTGGTTGCCACAGTTTTGCAATACCCCCGCCACACGTACACACGAGGTTGCACACATGCAGTACCTGCCCTGTGACAATTACAGGTCCATTCTGTGTTAAACGCAAGGTGAGAATTAAAAATTTTAAACAAACGAGAGAATGGAACACAGCACCCCCAAACCCCTCCCTGGCACTGCCCCATAGTTGTTCTTTTAGTTTGGCAAGAAAAAACTTGTGTGTGTGTGTGTGTATACATACACACACACACACACTTTTTTTGTGCAGTTATGCTGTTCAGTGTCCGATCAATTATTTTACAGCACTGCACATTTTCCCCTCTGTAGTTTTGAAACTCAAATAATTTTGAAACCACACACACATAGCAGTAGTTGTTGGAATGTGAGCTCTTCAGCCCCATATCTGAAGCAGTCACTCCTCTGGTGCAAGCTTACATACTGTAAGCTTTCAGAAAATAAAACATTGTAGTTTTTACGTTTCACAATGTAAACTTGTTAGAGCGTAGTGTGAAACTGCACTGGCTTTGACTGTAAATTGACAGGAAAAGTTGGATCATCTTCCCTGATGCGGATTGTGTTGTAATGTTTGCAGGATGCGGATGCAGTGTGTAACTTGGTGCTGTCGCTAGCTTATTACTTCTATAACCTGATGCCACTATCCAGAGGCTCGAGGTGAGCACCCAGAATCTTCAGTGAACCAAACTAGAAGCCAAAGTTGTAAAGTAGAACCCAACGTCAGCATTATGGCATGTTATTTCCCTGTTTAGTGTTGTGGCATACTCTGTCGTCATGGGAGCACTGATGGCCAGTGGAAAAGAAGTCATAGGGAAAATCCCAAAAGGAAAGGTAATGCTCTCACACGTGGCGTAGGTGAAGCACTCACAGATTTGCACAGGTCATGAACACTTGGAGTGCAGTATTATACAGTCAGGCACGTTATTTCTGTTTAGTTTGGCATATATTTTTATTATTTGTTTCTCTGTTCATGTGTTAAGCATATTAAGAATTTAGTTGTTAAAACATACAAGTATTTCCAGATACATTTTAACAAAGGAAACAAAACGAAACTGAAAAAAAATCTGAAAAAAATGATTTAGGTTTACAAAATATTAGTTCTTATTTGCGAACTGTTATTTACGACTATCGGTAAGTATCACATTAAGTAAAACTAGTATATGATCACAAAAATTTTTTGTGATTTTTTTGAAGTACCACAAGATTCTTATGGGTAGGACCTCACAGTCCACAGGACAGGACCACAGCATCAGCCTTGTTTTCCCATTTTCTAGAGTAGGACCACACAGGACTGACCATGCTTTACATTTAGGTTAATTTGTATATGTTTATGTATGATTATTTTATTTATATTGTCACCGTGTGGTTTCAGCTGTTAGACTTTGAAGCCATGACAACATCTAGTCCGGACAGTTTTAGCAAGACCACTAAGACCTGGATGAACCTGAAGAGGTATGTGTAAATAAAGGTCTAGCTCCTGTAAATGTGTTGCTTGAGATACTTTTGTACCTTATGTCAAAGTACTACACATTTACAGAAGTAATACAGCTTGGGTTATGTGATTCTTGTATACTTTAAACTGAAGAAGGGAAACACCATTGTTGTAACTTTGTGTGTGTAACTGTTTCCTTTTAGCCTTCCAAGTTGGTACTACAGTCTTCCTTCAGTTGCAGAAACATTTCCAACGACCAGAACCATGATCGAAGTTCTGAACACAGACTCGGGATCCCACTGTCCAAAGAAGTCCTAGCAGCAGCCCTCTGGAACTGGTCTAACTACTTCTCTGCTTATAGTCTGATTCTCTGTGGACATATTTTCTTTGGAAAGTGCATCAGATTCTCCTTTTTTCATTTTCATGGATCTTAAACTCATACTCCTTTTTGTGCTATTGCTAAGGCAGATGCTATGAAGTGCTTTAAGCTCAGCTGATTGGAAATATCAATCAGAAGCAAGATAAAAGTGATATTAGTGAATAGCAAGACACAAAAAGATATGGTTTGTCATACTTTTTTCCTGTTGAACAATTTGTTGTTGACTTGAGGCAGTACTTTCTATAAACCTTATTAGACATTAATTATTCCCACTAAATTATTTGGCTAATTCCAGGGTCAGGCCAATTTTAAACCAAGGGCATATAGCATTATGTCATATTTATGTTAATTTGCTTACTGGAACTACTGTTGACTCTGAAGAAATTTAAATGCAAGCATTAAGGAGAAATGCTGTCATGTACAAAAAGATGACAAGACAATAATGGTCAGATTTTACGATGAAGTCCTTTGTAGCGTTTCAGTCTGTAAGCAAAGAAACATGAGTGCTGGTGTTTGAGAAGTTCTCTTCAGGACTGTCTTTTTTTGAAACGGAAAAAAAAGAAACATCTTGCCCTTGAAGAAGCGCAGTCCTCTTTTATTATTTTTTTCCTGTTATGGGAGAATATTGGGGCTGTTTCTTTGCTGATACCTTCCTTATTTTCTTGAGTGTGGTGTGACCCTGTGCCAGTCACACCATCCCCAGTGTGCATTGAATGGCTTGTATTTCAATGCCTCCTTGAGCTCCTTGTGTATTTAAGCATATTTAATCATATAAGTCTCCCTCAAAGGTGATACCTTATGAAAGAAAATTTAGGTATCCAACTGATTTTGAGAGCAGAATGTTTAAATATTTAAGATGAGAATCCTGGTTTCTTTTGCAGGTCATTTGGTCAGAAGAGATATTTAATGGCAAAATTATACTTTCTAGAATTTTACACCCTTTGCCTGTCATTTCTGTCTTATAAATGAAAGGGAAAGATTACAGGTCACATTGTTTTTAAAATTATACTTCAAGGAGAGCTATGTAATAAATTTGTTTTAGTAAAACTTTGCCAGAAGTGGAAGGTGGTAAATTTTTAAAAGCAGTATTTATTTTTTAAAAATCATTTCACATTTTTGTCCATCTCATGCAATGAGACTGTTTTGACAAGATCTCTATTACACTATGAATTTCGGTTAGAGCCAAGGTTGGAAGTTACTTGATTTGTAAAAGGAGCTAAATTATTGTTGTTCCATCAGACATTTAAGATAAACGCTTTTTGAATTTAAGCAGGAATAAGGAACTAAAAGGAATAAAAATGGTTTGACAATACTGTCTCTGGTGTTTTTTTTTTTTTTTTTTTTTTTTTTTTGTAAAATGGGAAATGCTTCACTATTTTTTTTTAAATCGACAGTACAAAGATGTACTGTATTCTGCAGTGTAGACGCGTGGTTTTTGTGTAGGCGGCAATTTAAAGAGACCCTTTGCAGGTGTCGGTCCATGTAGGAGCTAAGCCGGTACAGCAGGCCTGCTTACGTTCGCGGGAGCGCTAGATGGCGCGATACATTCATGTGTAAGTCTACGAGCTGCGCGAACAGGAAAATGGCTTTCGAAGGCGAGCTGCTGCGAAACGACGAGCTCGTTAACGCTTTAAAAGAGTTTGTTGAAGTCGGGAGAGACCTAATACGGAATATCCAGAAAGAGTACAGTGATGGTAGGATATAAAACTGCTTCGTGTTTTTCCAAATAAAACTCATGACACCGTTACGGTTAAGGGTATTTATAGCTCGCTCAGCAGCTTTAAACGTGCGCGTCTGCGAATTTATATTGACTTGTAAATCAAAATTATAATTTTGTCAGTAGTATTTTTTTTTTTTTACACAGAACTAGGAAGCGTGAATCTGATCATTGTGATTTGACGTTTTATATCCAATGACGTATGTTTTAAAAATCACAATTGTATGACTTTCCAAAACGTAATGCAAGTTAACCATATCTTAAAGATGTTTAATTACGAAAGTGAACTGAATTTCTTATGTTTCGTATTTTATCTCTACTTAATTCTATTAATTTCCCACATGTATGACAAGCAAAGGACAACCGTATGACGTGACAAAGTATTTATATGCGCCTTAAATTTTGGTCGAACATATCCTTCCTTCTTCGATTTCTGTGCCATTAATACACAAAATTTAATGTTTTAATGACAACATGTCGTTCATTTAGGCATTCTGCACGATTTTATCTCGTCGAAGAGAATGCGCTCCTTGTTTGGATTCATTAATGCAAGCGCGGACTTCTTTAACAGGTGAATAATAACGCCGTCTTCGCGTTTCTAATTATATTATATTCTGCTTGTGTTTGTGAATAAGTATTTGTGTACATTTGATGTGATGCATCGTTTAAAATGTTATGATGTTATTTTAAGCAGGCTCTCCGTCAAGAACAGAAGAGAAGCCGAAGACCTATGGAAAAAGGCTTTTCAGTAAGGTCTAAAATTTAAATAATCTATTAAAACCACTGATCTCCTTCATCTGACTGTGTTTACCGATTATACATTGTAGAATTTCTAAACTCTTTTATTATGGTTTGCCAGTTGTCCTGAAGTGCGTGACCAGGTTGAACAACTCCTGCAGTTCGAGGTAAAATAATTTTACAGTATTTGGATTACAGGCTGAACCCACTAGCGCATAAAGATGTTACTGGTAGTTCTGAGTGTGGCCACCCATTACCAAACCACTTACACTGTTCAGGGTAACGGCTGGCCTGAAGCCTGTCCCAGACAATCTAGGGCTCAAGGCAGGGGACACCCTGGACAGGGTGCATACTGTCTGTTGTGGATAAGGGACCACAGGATGCATATGTAATGTAACATGTAATAAATTTTGAATGAAAGATGTGAGGAACCTTCATGTTGTAACTTTAGGTTGAGATATGATTATTTTAACTTTAATCCAGTAAAAAAAAAAAAATTATTAGTATCGAAATTTTGCAAAAATCAGATCATGTTAACTTCATTATAAAGCAGTATTAATTCCTTAGCAAATCTATAGCCTACACATAGTTTACAGTTTTGCACACTTTGTTTTATGAAGCTGAGCTTTTTCAAGACACTTTTCAATTATGTTGACCATAACAGGCATCTGTTAATTTAATGAATATATATTAAAGGGACTGCTTGAACAAACATCTTACATGTGAAGTTAAGAACATTTGCTCCGGTTGGGGGGGGGGGGGGGGGGGGGGGGGGGGGGGGG
>JABJVR010000034.1:2065378-2130649 GCA_025773905.1 Chitala chitala | reverse complement strand
CTCTCTCTCTCTCTCTCTCTCTCTCTCTCTCTCTCTCTCTCTCTCTCTCTCTCTCTCTCTCTCTCTCTCTCTCTCAAAGGGAGAGCCCTCCAAGCTCTCCTCAACCTAGAAGTGGGGGAGAGGCACCAACTAGTGAGACTGAAGGCAACCCTGCAAAGGCAGTTCGGAGAGGTAGAAGACATCCAGAGCACCTGGCATCTTCTGAGCGACCACAAGCGACAGAGAGGAGAAAAGTTGGGGGTCCTAGCTACAGACCTGAAAGTCCTGGTCTGGCAGGCTTACCCCAGCTACTCCGCAGAGATACGAGAGGACCTGGCTCTCTAATCTTTCCTTATGGCACTACTCCCCAAGCACTTACAAGAACAGATGAAAAAGAGGGTTTTACACAGGCTAGGTTTTGGGCCCAGATTTTTAGGATGGATAGAAACGCTGTAGGTTGGAAGCCGTGTTTCCATCAAGGGCTCCCTCAGTGAGGTGGTGCCCCAGGTTAGTGGAGTGAGACAGGGGTGCCCTCTCTCCCTGCTCCTCCACATGCTCTATATAGAGCCTCTGGTGGCTGCCATCAGGGTCCATACCACAATAGATGGTTTGCTCTTGCTGGGGAGCCATGGTAAGATGGTGAAACTGGCCCAGTACGCAGATGACACTACGTTGTTTGTGTGCTTGGACTGGTTGCTTGGCCACACCCTTGACTTGGTGCAGGTGTTCGGAGTAGCCTCTGGAGCTGCGCTGAACCTCAGCAAGTCAGTGGCCAAGTGCTTTAGCATTTGGAAGACCAGAAGGGATGTAGTATTTTGGAGTATTAAAAGGTCACTTTTAACTATTTATTATTGTTATCAGGCACAGACATACTGCTCTTTTCAATTGTTAAAGGTCGAGTTGGAAAAGTGAAGGATTTTAAACGATGCTTTCCAAATGTGTATTTTATTGCATTACATTGTTAATACTTGTGTTTTACAATCCTTAAAATTGTATTACAGTATTATTAATGTTTTTATTGTATTTTATGCATTGTTTTTATTGTTGTCTTTTATTATGATTGTAAATTAAAATTTGTTTAAAATATCACCTGGGATGATGACAGATGAATACCCAGTAGTGAATTCACTCTGGAGAGATCTTCCTGACCTGTTAGAGAGAAAAATAAGAGTCCTTTTAAGGACTTAAATAAAACAGTTGGTGACACTACCAACATTGTCTGCGTGTCATTAATGACTAACCCTGATTGCTGCTACAATACCACAGAACCTGTTGGTGGGCAGGAGGGGATCAAACGTCTTCCGGTGTACACCCATTTTCGTTGAACGGGGAGGGGGGGTACACTGTGAAAGACACGCTGTTGTGTTTACATTATTTACGTTACTGTATTTATTTTTCCTCAAAATATAAAGTTAACATGTTAGTATTTAATTAGTTTCAGTTTTATTTTTGTCCGGACTTAGAACGTTAGATGTTCTGGTATAATATGTTGTTGATTTTAATTACATATATTTTAATTTTATATCCTCAAAATTCTAACACGTTTAAATTTTTTAATTAAATAGCGACAGCTCTTATGCGGAGATTAGTGATTAGTGCTTTGAACGGCTATCTAAGTATACATTTAACAGTCAAACTTGAAATCTTGTGCAGTTTGCCAATTAAGTGACTTAATCTTCATTGAAAATCGGTTTTGAGGTTACATGGAAATATCATATAGCTAATATTGCCCTTTGTTGTAAAATTGTAATGGGTCTTTATTGCTTAAATGTTTTAAATTCGTTCTGACAATAACGTAGGAAGTTTCCTTCAGTCAGTACTTGACGTCTGCGAATTGTTTACGGTTACTGTAACTAACAACTATCGATTGTGTGCTTTTCAGTTAACACGAAAACCAAGGAAACGTGTGAATAATAATAACTCCATTGTTTATCATCCCAATACGGGGAAAAGGTAAAGGTAAGTCATTGCTAACTAAACGTTACCTTTGTAGACTACTATTTATTTATTGTGACGTTTATCACAACGCGTTGGAAATTGCCTATAAAACGTTTAACTGGGTCACTGAATAGAAACAACTGTTCGAAAGTAAGAGGTTATTTTGATGTATGAAATTACTAATAATTGCATTTGCTAATATTTTGTTGCCTAATTACATTTAATGAATCCCTAGCGCAGATTTCAGTGAAAACCTGGCATTCCCTGTTTCCTTCCAATGTATATAATGTATCGTGTAGGTTTCCATTCATTGTCACGTCATGTATCCATATTTTATACATGGAATTAGTGGCGTCGATTTTGATTTTATAGCCTTTACACACTAGGCTACTTTAAGGACAAGAGAACTGAATTGTAATGTCAGTTGCAATAAATTCATACTCATATCTTATTTTATGTAAAAATAGCAATGCTCCCATTTTTGCGCGTGAAACGTGCTTCTACTAACACAAAGAAAAACAGAAAATAGGAATTTTGACGTTTTTGGAAGATTGAGATTACCTTCCGTTCCATTTAATTAAATGTAAACCTTTGCATAAGCGCGTCCCAACGTAGGAGTAGGATTTATGGTTTTTGGTCAGTGTTGCTTCTCCCATTCTTTCAAAAGTGGCTGGCTGCCCTGCTCAGTGCTCCTGAGTAAGCAGTATGCAAGGTGATCGAGAACCACGTCAGGCCAAGGCTGCTGGAGACTGTAGCTTTGTGCACAACAAACAGCACACTGCAGTTCTGGAAGCACATCCACTGGTCAGTGAATACTCTTACTCCATATGCACTCAGTATTTTTTCTTTTCACATTTAATCTTTTTCCACATATGCCTTAGTGTAAAGAGCTTAGTGAAAATAAATGCCTTGCTATAGGGTACTAAAACCATGATGTTTTCTTAGCAAGTTCAGTTCCTTAAACCACTGTTCTACAAAATTGTGTGAACATATCTAAGCGAAAGCCCACCAGAAAGGGCACAGGCAGGTATATATTTAATGTTTTGAAACATTAAAGACGTCTGAAGGAATTGTATTGCTTATGGTCTTCTTGTCAGAGCCTGGACCATGTGCATGTGGAACAGCCGAAAGGGGAGATACAAGAGCATGTGGCACAGCCTATGCAGCTACTGCAGCCATCGCAGCCAATGCAGCTGGAGCAGTCGATGCAGCAGCACATGGAGCAGCTCCAGAGGGTGCTGCAGGAGCAGAGCAGACTGCTGGCACTCATCAGTCCAGGTGAGCCTCGCTCACAATTACTCTACGAGTGCTCTATTTTCACCATGAGTTCAAAAGACTTGCTTAAATTGTCTATTTGTGTATGAGAACTTGTGTCTTTCAGCTTTGGAGGTTTTTGTTTGAGCCAGAAAGTTTGGCAAAGGTAATTAATTGGAAAAGGTTTTGAAAGAATAAAAACATTTGTTCTCTGCATTTAGTCCATCCCCTGGGGGAGCAGTGGGCAGCCCTTTTTCAGCATCCAGGAAAATTGGACAATTGTTCAAATGTATTTTGGGGTTTAACCGATGGAGAGGTGTCTGCAATGTTTGGACTGGAACTTGAATTGGTTCTGGGTACCAAACTATACTGGGTTGACCAGTTTTAATATCTGCACACAGTAACAGTGCATTCATGTTAAATTCACAGTTGCAAACACACCCTGACATTCTGCTCAAGCAGTCAAACAACATCTATCACTTTGCAACCCCACCTCGGCTAGGACCGATATCATACACTGATTACACCCATGCAAAGCTGTTATAATGACTTAATCAATTTAAATTACATATTTCCACAGGAGTTTTTGACTTTCCATTTTTTGATTTTTGTCTGTTTTGGCTTTTTGTGCTCTTGAGGCTTTTGAACCCTGGTCCTGCTTGCTCTTGATTTAGATTGCTGGGTTTCAAATTCAGTAAAAAATAATGTTCAGGAACAGAATCATAGTTCATTAAAATTTTTATATAACAGGCCTTGTTTTTGCCTGGCCATAGAAAACAGCAAGTGAGAACCTTTTGCGTGCAGACCAGCCAACAAACGTTAGTATGTTGTCTGGATGGCAGTAAAAAGAGGCAAGTTCTTTCTGTTCCACCTCTACTTTTTAAAACATTAACGGCAAGGACTGGTGGAAAAACTTAAATTTCTAAGGATGAAAATAAAATGCATACTTACAGATTTCTATGGGACGTATCATTTCAGGAGGAGGGGTAACGTGGTCTTAACAGAAGCTGAATTTTCATTTGCCTGCAGTTCCTGTAATTTAGGAAGGTCGTACTGTAGACACAGTTCACTTCCAGATAAGCTGTTTGTGTTTTTTTTTCCTCATGGCAGTTCTGGTATTTCAGTATCCTATATACCTGTTGTTTAGATTATTCAGCAGACATAGTATTTGAAAACCTGAAGATGTGTTCACATACATGGGCATTGTGGAAACCTTCTGAAGCATGCAACTTTCAAATTATAACTTTAAATGACAGGGGAGGAGGGCGTTATGTGCACCAGAAATATACAAATAAAGAAAAAAAAACACTTGAGTCATGGCCTTCTGTAAACACCTGGAGTTTTGACTACAAGAAGAGGTGATGCAGTGCTGGTGAATCAATGTGTCAAAGCTTCTGGGCTTATTGCCCACTGTGTGTTTTGCAGGGCTAATGCTTCCACCCAACTCCTCAGTGATGGTTACTACCCAGGCCCTCAGGTCCTCAACGACTCCAGGGCCTTATGAACAGCAATCAAGAAAGCCCCTCCCCTGCTCCACAGCTTCAGCTGCCCACACTGTCTCTGGAATCGAACATGCCCCCACAACTGTACCATTTAGTCCTGTCCTAGCAGATCCCTCATCAGGGACAACAGGTAACTGGCTGTGCAAAGGTGTGATGATGAAGTCGTTCAGTGATGTAATTATGGCAATTATATACCACAGAAAATGTCAATCAACATTGAATACCCTTTATAAATAAGTATCCATATATACAGAAAAAGTACATGATAAAATATTCCTCATTCTCAGCACGGATATTAAGTTACAGATGAAACTATGAGTAAAAGGTGACATGAGTAAAAGGGTCAAGGTGACATATTTTTAAAAAGCAGTGAATCATGTTTTGAAAGTTTGTTGTTATGCAATAAGGAGCCTTTACCAGAATATGCGAGTAAAATATGGTAGTCATGTATGATCTGTCAATGAAAAATAACAAGGTGTTTATGTGTATGAGAAATACTGACTTCTCAGGTTGTTAAAGCTGAGATATAAATATAGTTGTTTTTTTATCTTAATGTCATTTCACAATATCATACGTTTGATAATTAAATAAAACTTCATTTTTATAAATGTCACATTGTTAAACATTTTAAATACACTTACTGACAGTTTATAGACAAGAATATTGTGTACCTCCTTCTCTTATAATTTATCATTTATATATATATATATATATATATATATATATACATACACACACAGGTCTACAGATTAAATTTATCTCTGGCTCTCCAGCTCAGTTTTTTTCTGAAGACAGGGAAAGAACGTTGATATGTAGGCATTTTTGAACTTTGAGCAGCAGAAGCAGTACACCAGCGGGTCCAACAGGCAGTCCATGTGGGATAAGATCACGATGCCATCATAAACCACAGTCATAATCTTCTGAGTCGAGAAAAGTTCCTGAGTTCTGACAGCCAGCTCAGCTATCCTGAATGCTGTGCACGGCAGGAAGCAGATCGAGAAGACAAGCACGACGGAGGTGACAGCAAACACGGCCCGGCGGAGCTTCCTCCTGCTCCCGACACTCTTTCTGCGCAGCCTTTGGACAATGCAAGCAGTGCAGAACACAAGGATGAAAAAGGGGATGAGAATCTGGCCAAAGAAAATAAGCTCCCTCAGCACATCTACGCCGTCATCGTTCTCAGGGCTGTGTCTGTCACCACACTCAGTTGTCTTCAGCATGGTGGGGATGGTGAGTGGCAGCAGCAGCGCCCAGATGAGGATTGAAATCCGAGGTGTCTGCTTCACCACACTGAGAAAGTTGTTCCTTCTGGGGTGGACCACACTGAGGTAGCGGTCAATGCAGATGACAGTCAGGAATGTGATGCTGGCTAGACGATTAAGGAACAGCAGGAAGAGCGTTGCTTTGCACAGTACGATGCTTTTGCTGCAGCGCTCACCCCTCTGGAAGTGGTAAACCTTCACCGGCAGACAGACCAGCAGAAGAAAATCTGCCAACACCAGGTTAAAGAGGAAGACCATGTTGCCTTTAGATTTCCAGAACCGGAGCTTGAAGATGAAGATGTACAGCACGGTGATGTTTAGAGGTAGGCCCAGGACTAGCTCCAGAATTGTCAAGGAGGAAAAGCCAATGTAAGGCGATATATTTTCGACCTCACAGTTGTGCTCAGAGTTGTTATCTTCCATTTGGAATTGAAATATGGGAAATCTTGCAGACCTCCTCAAAAGAAAGATGAAGTCAGCAGTTTTGCTGGAAGTCTAGAATGCAAAGCTGTCCACCAAAAATTCAGTGACAGAATGCTCCTGTTCGTCTTAGAAGAGCTATGCTAGTAGTAAAAGGTACAAAGCAGTGAGCCTCACACTGAGACTTCTCCCTACTGATTCCTGAGCTCTGATGGTGAAACATAATGAACTTCCAAGCACCGCTGTAAGTGGTTGTTGGGACTTGTTGACTGTGCACCTCCCATATCTGTGATGTGGAGACATGTCACAACAAGCTGGAGACAAGCACCTGGTTCCACAAATGTCCAGAAGCAGTGCCTTACCTGACGCACTGTCATATTCGCTCTGTGTCTTTGTCACCAGTCCTGCTTTGCTGCTGCCTTTCCGTAGTTAGTTGTACATAAATTCCCAAATGACGCAATACTCATAACGAAACGTCCCTTCATGAAGAAATGGAGTGATGAATGCTGAAACCAGAATACGGTGGAATGTGTGAACGCATTCTGGTTTAATCAAAAGAGGCAGAGTAGGAGGGTGTTCTTGGAGTATATTAGCTTGACAGGCAGTTAATATACTATAGTATTTGTGGACAGCGCACATGTACAGATACACAGTCAGCAGGTAGTGAGGGTCAAATCAATCACATCAAGATGGATAATAGTACATGATTAGTATGTATACAGTCTCATATGTATTTGTGTGTGTATGTGTGTGTGTGTGAGCTTGCATGTGCACAAGTATAAAGATTGTAATAAAGGATAGTCTATACATGCCTTAGTTTGCCACTTGACTGACAGAGGAATTTTAGAAATTCTAATCCATATTCTTCATAACCTGTTGCTAAATTGTCTAAGATCCTTAAATACCAACTCTATTTGTGAAAGCCATCTGGGGACTGTTTTATAACCCTGGAGTATGACTAACTTGGGAGATAACTGTTTTCTGTCAGTGTTCTGTGTTTTGAAGAAAAGCTTGTGAAAACCTGATTTGGTCGTAAATCACACATCTGATGAGATTGTGCAATTGCAAGAAGACAAGTCTTTTAATTGCTTAGAGTAAAGAGCTGTATAACAAGAAATAACTTGTCAAACAATTTTTATTCTCTCTAATCCATCTTTCTAATGAGTAGCAACAAAAAGCAGGTAGCATTAAATTTACAGGGCAACTGTTTCTTTTATTCCTGATCCACCTTTGTTTAAGTCACAGCTCCAGCACACATTTTCATCATTCAATGTCTGTTAAACTCATGGTAATGCATAAAGTAAGTTGAGCTTTTGTTTTTGTTTCTTTGAAATTGTTGCAGAAAATACACCAGCCACGAAGCTGTCCCCTATCAAAGAGGAGGCTCCTGAGAAGGAGGTGGAGTGCTTTGCTGTTAGCCCTTTTGGGTTACAGAGACGGCCTCCTACCAACCCAGAGGAGAGGTGTGAACAAACTGGCCTGTTTATCACCATAATGACAATGGGCTTGAGATCAAAAAGTCCCTGTAAAAAATAAAAAAAAAAGTAACTCTGAAGGTGCAAGCTTGGAAGAACCAGAATAATGTTCATTCAATTTTAATTCATATTCAACATCTTCATTCTCAGGGGAAAATTATGTTTGTACCATGGCAGGGTTTAGAAGGGCAGATAGTGAGACAACAAAGCAGTAACCCTGTCTTGGTAATGCACAGTCTTGAGAGGTTCCTAGGGGTGACACAGCCTTTTGTCTTAGGCCCATTAGGCCTGCAGTAGGAGTGAGACGGAAAACCTTTGAGGAGTTTTTAGAGGAACAGCTCAAAGTGGATGGAGAATTTCAGGAAAAAAAGGTACAGGCAACAAAACCTGTGTTGGGAGTAGAAATAAAAATTCTTTGATCTTGAAGAAAAACACATTAGAATAACTAAATGTTTCTGTATTGGCCACTAATCTTGCTGCCCCCCTATTTCTGCTAAGTGATTTAGTGCTAAACAAACTGTACTTTTGCACTAAACTGGTACCTTCAAAAGTGCCTGTTTTTAGTTCGTTTACATGGAGTCATTTACTAAGTGATTGATGTAATGAAAGTGTGTCAGAACAGACAAAGCATGACTCATACCTGTGGTTTATATCCTTTCTGAAGTGCTCTAATGAAACCAAGGTGCCTGAGAGACGGTGCTTTCTCAGAAAAGGAGAAGGCATTTCTCGCTTGGAGAAGGGTGGGCACTGTGCACGCAAGGCCCAGAGGAGAGCCTCCCTTAGCCTGCCATCCAGGAGAGGGAGCCTCAGTAATCAACACAGGCGCTCCTCCGTCCCCAGCATTCTGCTTTCAGACAAAGGGGATGAGCCCAAGAGCATTGCATTCACCGTGAAGCCCTGGACAAAGAGCTCTAGGAGTAACAGAGAAGGAGATAAGTGTTCAAGGCAGATGCCATCACAAGAGAACTTTGAGAGAAGTCTGTTAGAAAATAAAGTAATGGAAAGCGCAATTTCTAACAGCGATTCTGGTATTTCTAACGACAACAACACGGCAGATGAGACAGCAGGTCTTGCATCAGCTGACATAGGGCCTTCACACCCAAGAGGCCTCACACCCAACGAGGCACCCAGAGATGGCAATATGTGGCAGCAGGGGTGTTTGGCTGAAGGAAACTACCTTAAGCATCTTGAACACCAAGCTTCCAAATCAGCAGAGCGGACAGCTTCCTCACCTTGCAGAAGACAGTCTTCTGCCCAAATACATTGCTGTCTTGAGACTCTAGCTCATAACTCCAAGAAGATACCTGGGTTTGGTTTCAAAAAGGTTAATGACCATATTGTTAGAGTTTTTGACAGGACAGCACTCTCCACAGATTGCAGGGGTGAAAACAATAGTTGTGTCATGAGCTTTAAGCAGGGATTGACCCCAGGACGGGGCTGCAACAATCCATCCAGTGGGGGCAGTAGCAGTGAGGAAGAGCAACCTATTCTCCAGGCCTCTCCTGGTTTAAGCCACCAGAAACAGAACCTTAGCTCCTCCGACAGCAACAATGACAATGAAGGTGACTATGCCAGTGACACCTCAAGCGAGGTGGAGGCGAGGGTTCCCTTAAGACCCCATACCCCTGGAACCAGCGCCGCCCCCCCACATCCAAGCTCCTACCCCAGCAGCCTTAGCGATAGCAGTGAAAGCAGCGAAACGCAGTTGATCAGTATTCGGTGGCAGGGACGGGCTGCTCGGCGTTCACGGTCCTTTTCACAGAGCAAGACACAGTCACAAGAGAGGCCCCACCCCCAGCCGTGTGGCAGCCACAGAAGGGAGGCCAGCCTGGTACCTCCACCTTCCACCAGGCAGCAGACCTCCAGCCAATTTCCCCCTGTAAAATTCCAGACAAGAGGAACAGCTCACACCATGCGGGAGCAACGGGAACATGTGCGTGGTGAGTACAGCTGAAAATGAATGAATGTAAACATGTACAGTAAGAGAGCAGTGTGTTAATTAATACTATTTGCTGATGCCTGAAGGTGACTCGCGTTTAAGATGCCAGAGGAGGCGCCAGGAGGCGGAGGAAGAAAAGAGTCATGCTATAGGTCTGGAGAGGATGAAAGAACAGCAACAAGAATCTCTGCCTCTCTCTAGGTCAAGAGCACTTAAAAATTATTTCATCATTACACCTTATTTAGAAGTGTTGTGGTGAACCCAAACTCGACTCTATTTCCAAGCTTGATCACAAAATGTGTGTTGACTCAAAATTTGGAGGCAAAATACAGAAATTAGATCTGATATTTTGGTACTTCATCATCTACCAGTGAGTTATTTCAATGACGATGTTGGTGACTCTGACATTTTTCTGAGCATATAACGTGTAACAAAACAGGTAAAACATGACCCTGAGTTGGACAAGGTAGTACATTGACTGGATGGATGGATGGATGGATGTCTGTGTGACTATTTCTTGCTTAACTTGTTATAACCTGACTTTCTACTACTCAACCTAAAAAAGATAATTTTGTAATGTTATTAGCAGAGAAAATCACAAAATTCAGCACCTGTTTGGTAGTTGACAATAACTAGTAATACATGAACTGTAGTGAAATGCAACTTTAATTACAAGTGGTACTGATTTTAACAGAGAAAAAATCACTAGAGCTATCTGTGAAAGAAAAGAAGATCTCCGGTGTGTTCAAAGTACATCAGCTTCTGAAGTTTTACAGTCCCAGATGTCCTCTCCTTATGTAGACAGTGAACTACAGGTGAGGTCATAATTCTGTTTAACTGAGATTGTATTTATAATGCATATTATAATTTGCAATTTAAAGCAGTATAATATGTCAATGCACATACCAAAGTATAGATAATGTTACTGCTAAGTGTACAATAGAGACAGGCCTATATGGTGTAATTGTAAGTTATGTTAGCCAACCTCAATATGTGAGCAGGAGCTCAGGCAGCAAATGGAGGCCCTGCAGGAGCAACTGAAGCAGAAGGAGTCACACTGGTCCTTGGCTCATGGACAGCTGCTAAGACAGGTCGAGGCTCTAGTCAAAGAGAATACAGAACTTAAGGGCAATGGCAGCATTTTGGGGAGGTGCCCCCCAGGGACCTGGAGGTCTCAAGACAGCTCATTGACACCAAGTAAGGCAGCACAGGTGAGAATGTAAAGTAACTTGAGACAACTTGCCTGTCATATCAGTTACATTACAGGTGTATGGTAATTAGACAATAGGGCCATTATCTTACTTGGCATACTGTGTTCTGAATGCATATACTTTTAAATTGTATGGCACAGAGGTGTGTCTTTCATGTTAATTTTTATACTTCCATTTTTTAAACAACAGTATTAATGGTAAACAGGACTTTACTATTATATGAAGCTTAAGTTGTAGAATTCGTCAATTGCCATATTGAAGGAAAAAAAAGATTAGCACATATAAAATGGAATAAATAATGTATCAAGTACTTTTAACCTATAATAAAGACCAAACTTATTGTCATGAATAAATGTAGCAGCTTATAAATATATGCTACACCAAAAGACCACAGCTGCAATCACTCCTATATTTGCTGCTGTTATCTGTTATTCATAAATCAGCTCTCAGTTCAAATATCTGTGCTTGCTTGTGCTGTTAGCCCAGTTGTACTACTGTACAAGGAGGAAGATGTAGCGAGACTATGAAGGCAACAACTAGGAATGCCCCTGATAGAGCGCCATCTGCAGTTAGCACTAGAAGTGGTACACCAACATTCCATAATCCTTCAGTCCACCAGAGGGCAGCACCTGCTACCACAGACACTGTAAGTGAAATATGATGCCTAATATATATGTATTACAAGCACAAATAGGTAAATTCATAAATTGTTAGAACAGAACAAATAAAGCTTTCTTTAACATGAACAACTCTTCTGACAACTATTCAGACATTTAAATTGTCAGTTGTATAATAAGTCAAACTATAGTTGTGAATTAGTCTCTAAACCTGCAGTTTTACAGAGCTATATGTATTTGGATTGTTTTATGCATTACAAAAAAGACAGTCAGTTCAAGAGAATTCAGTGTGTGCATATAAAGATGTGCATGGCTTAAAACAGTCATTGTCTTCTCTTTGGTAAAAATAATTATTTTAGTATTTACCTTGACGTAGATTGGTTGAGCAGAGTTTAATTAGTACTGAGTACTCATGTGTAAAATGTGTTTTGAATGCTCTTTAAGTACTTTGTAACTATTAATAATTTAGGATTAGCAAAGGATCCATTGGTTTTCTTTGGCTAGCTATTATTTATTAATGTTATTGTAAAGAATGTCATCTGCCTTTTTGTAAAAAAAAAAAAAGTACTAAAATTACTATTCTTTGTCTTTGCCTGGTTAATGAAAGTTTTATTATCAATATGACCCCAGGTTGAATAATGAATGGTACAAGTCATGTCAAAAAGGAATCTAATACTGCCTGCTGAAATCCTCATTAAAAGTGTAGCACAAACATCATTAAATAAAGATAAGTCCAGCTACTGACACAGTACATAGGTACAATTAACTTCTTCGGCTATATTTCTTCAAGATCTTGGGTTCAAATGTTTGTGTAAAGACAGTTTTACTTTTTCGGTTAGTAATCACATAGGTATTACACAAGTTTCTTAATTATTGTCAATGAAGCAAAGCATGGGATAGCCTACTGTATCTCTGAAAAGCATGACAAGACTTCCATTGTGGTTCTGTTTTATTTCTCTGACTGTAGAAAGGTGATTCTTCAATGGTTTTTTAAGTAGTCTCCTAATCAGCCTTCCCCTTGTGCCTTCTCTGTAGGCTAATGGTCACTACCACATAGACATTCAGAGGACAAAGGACCTATCACACACTTTCTCAGGTGACTATTATACTCATTTTTATCAGTATTTAAAGTTTTCATTTCTATTTCAAATTTCTATTAATGACAATAACCTCAAAATCACAAGATACAGATATAGGAGATGGGTTGTCATCTGTCCATGTATAATTTTTGCAGTTGTATTGCCATAATTATACACAATGTTAAATTACTGACGCTAAAACAAGAAACACCCTATTGTCAATAATATATCTGACAGTCATGAAGGAGTCAGCTATATTATGGAACTCCAGGCCTATGTGACAAACTGTTGAGATGTTATGGAGGAACAAGAAGCCAGAGTGCTTCTTAGTTGATTTTTTGGGTTCTAGGTAGCAAAATGTGTGTTTTAAATCAAGCTATTAATATTATGTGCTAAACTCACAACAGGAAGGCACATGATGAATTTGGACAGCACTGAAGACACCCTGAATTCAGGTGACCTTCTCTCCAAAATGCTCAACTGCAACTCAGAAAGGGTACGTTTCCGTCATCATACAGTGACATCTAGTAATGAGTGATAAATATGAAATGACCATTACATTTGTACAGTTCTTTCAAGACACCCAAAGCACTTTACACTGGAAATAGGGACTTTCCTTCACCACCACCAGTGTGCAGCATCCACCTGGATCAAAAAGTTCACCACACACCAGCTATAGGTGGGGAGGAGAGAGTGATACAGCACCCCTACTCTTTACGAAAAACAAACACTCTAGGATCTTTAATGACCACAGAGAGTCAGGACCTCAGTTTTATGTCTTATCAGTAAAACAGTGCCACTTTTTTATGGTATAGTGTCCCTATCACTGTGTCCCTATAACTGGGGTGTTAGGACCCACACAGACTGTAGGGTGAGGCTGCTGGACCTGCTAGCACCACTTCAAGCAGCAACCATAGCTTTCCCAGGCAGCCCCATTCAAGTACTAACCAGGCTTGACCATGCTTAGCATTCATGGGCTATCATACTTGAAGGCTGCACTGTGAAACCTGCTGGCTATACTGTATATTATTAAAATTAGCCTGTGCAGTGTGTATATAGCCTACCATTAAGCCAAAAACTGCTTCTTTTACTGTTTCTAGGAGGCACAGACTGTGGGGCACCAGGCAAATATGGGTTCACACCATAGCCGAAGCGTCACACCCTTTGGGCAGCGAACACCATGGGACGGTAATAGTGCTTCCTCAGAGTCTGTGCAGCCTAAGGTAATACCTGGATTTTCCTGAACCTTCATGTAAGACTGGAAATCTAGGACAGTAGTCAACAAGTCACAAACATAACATGCTGGTGTGTACATTTAACCTTACTTTGGATGTCCTCGTTTATGATCCAAATGCTATATTCATAAGTGAACATTAAAGAGTGACTTTAAATGTGTTAATGATATTAATAATCATTAATGATTTATTTTTCCTTAAAAACATTCATTGAAACTTTAGTCCCTGTTATGGCTGTATGTTAATTTTTTAGATTATCATAAATTTGCCCAAATAAACAATTAATATTTTTGCATAGCCTGAAGTATTATTTTCTGGGAAATAGATTGGGATAAGGCAGCACAGTGGTGTGGTGGTTAGCACCATTACCTTATACTTCTGGGCCTGGGGTTTGATTCTGGCCTCGGGTCTGTGTGCGTGAAGTTTGCATGTTCTTCCTGTGCCCCGGGTTTTCAGGTTTCCCTCCACAGTCCAAAGACATGCAGGTTAGGTTGGTGTTTGCAAATTGCCCGTAGTGTATGTGTGTGCCCTGTGGTGGGTTGGAGCCCCGTCCAGGGTGTCCCCTGCCCTGCAACCTCTGCTTCCTGAGATGAGCTCCAGGTTTATAGTACCTTAATGTTTTTGCAATGACTACAAGCTTATGTTTTAGGAGTTGGAATCAAGTCCACATGTGCTTGGAAGCAGATCTACACATTTGTCAAACAAACATGATCAAGTGAAGAAGGAAACTCACTATCCAGATGGAAAGGTCAATGTGTTTAATTTCTACAAACATTTAAACATATTTAGCACTGCCCTTTTTATTCTGCACAACTTGTGGATTCGATACCGGTTTGTTCCTTGCATGGTCTGTAGACAGAGCAGCTGTTCTCAAGTGGTCGCCGTTTAGTTACATTCCGTAATGGAACAAAGAAAGAGATATCTGCAGACAGGAAAACCATCATAGTCACATTCTTCAATGGAGACATCAAACACATCCTGGCAGATGAGAAAGTGGTGAGTGTTTGACATTTATCTGCAGGGGTTCACCTGTGGTCAACGGCATCTTGGTGTGATTGCAAGGAAAGAAAATATAACAGTGCCATTCATTTGGCTGAATGCCATGGTCATTGTTTCTTTTTTTCCATGATAGGTTTACTACTATTCCAACACACAGACAGTTCATACTACTTATCCAAATGGACTTGAAGTCTTTCAATTTTCCAACAAGCAGATAGGTATGAATTACAGGTGACTTTGATTGTTTGTCATAATGTATGAATTTGAAATATCATTTGCTTTGTTTGGTCCCAGGAACGTTTATCAAAAGGAAGCTGTTACACACAGCTGACATATTTTACAGTAATATCTTGCACAGGTACAATTGTAGAGCTTCTCTTGACATTGTATCCACTAAAGTACACGCTGGGTATGTGTTTGCAAAATGGACCTCAGCACACTTGCCAAACCTTAGCAGAGTTCAGGATATAAGAGGACTCCTCTTAGAGAACTCCTCCTCCTCCTCCCCTCCACCTTCAGTGCTCTAACAGTCACTCTTTCCTCTTAGAGAAGCACCACCCCAATGGAACAAGGGAGATCATTTTCCCTGACCAGACAATCAAGCATGTCTACACTGATGGCAGAGAGGAGAGTGTCTTTCCAGATGGGACTGTAGTCAGGATTTCAGGGTAAGATCTGCCAGCAGAAAACCACAGACACTGTGTTCAAACTTGTGTATGACTGTGTGCTGCTTCTGCAGAAATGGGGACAAGACAATGGAGTTTCCTAATGGACAGAGAGAGGTCCACACTGCACAGTTCAAGCGAAGGGAATACCCGGACGGGACTGTGAAAACAATTTTTGCCAATGGAAGACAGGAGACTAAATATTCAACAGGCAGGGTGCGAATAAAGGACTCAGCTGTTGTTGATATTCAGAAGAATAAATCGACCTAACCAATATGTCTGCTTAATAGTACTTTAACTGTGGTTTACATTATTAAACATACACAGATAAAACAACAGCTGTTTATATTCTGGTCAGTTGCCTGATTACATTAATTTCTCAAAGCCAAATATATATCAAACACTATGTGGAAATTAATGTTTTTATGTAGTTGTATTACAAACTAAATCATGTTTGCATCTAGACTTTTATATATTGTATGAAAGAGGTAGACAGAGAGAAAGATCAATAAACAGGCAGATGCACTGAAACTTATGTTACTCTGCCACAATATTTATGAGGCCCTCACCTTGACTGGTTTCCTAGCAGAAGGCTGATATCTCATCATGCACTGAACTTGTGACCTGACAACTAAGCCTTTGGTGAATATCTTATAAGGCTGTCAATGAAAACTTCTCCTTTGGCCAATAAAATTTGCTTTAACTATACATGAATATTGGACCAACAACACATTTTTCAAAAAAGGTTTCAGCTTTTTTATTATAACCTGGAATGTGTTAAATATATATTGAGGTTGATTTTAAATGTACTTGGATCTCATTGTTTTATTACTAGAGTAACACCAGTGATTAATTTTTTACAATGTAGCTTGATCATAAGAAAAACAATAGCTTTGACTACTCTTTAAATTAGGCTTTTTGTTATTCCTAGTTTATAGATATTGTTTTATATACAGTGACACTTTATAGTAAATTCACTATAAATCTCTGTTAGACACTCATACAATCACATGTAGTTGTATGTCCATAGACACGCATATTGTGTTGACACAGGTGTTACAAAATTACAAACATGCTATAACATACAGTGGCCATAAAGAAGTAAATTTGTAAGCTTTACAAATCATGTTGAGCTTTTCTGTCACCTTCTGAGGCAGCACTCACTGAGAAGGGGTGGGTTCTTAGGTCCCCAAAACAGCGCTGGAAAATTGTCCCTTTCTGTGCTCCTGTCTGTTCCACTCTCCCTCTTTGTTCTGTGACCACAAGGGGATGACAGACAATGTAGAAGTTTGTAAACCTCTTGAACTGCAGTCTTCACATTGAGCTCATTTTGTGAAGCCCTCAAAGTGACCTCATTAAAAGGGAAAGTCAGTATGAAGTCACCCACCCGAAAAGGAGGTCTAACTTGAGCTTTCTTGTCATGCGAGGAAGTGAGGGTGCTCTTTTTCTTAATTTGTAAGATAGGAAGCTTACAAAGACACTGATGCGAGCGTGCCAAGTGTTTCTTGATACTTTCAGGTCGTGTGTCTTGGTGAACAGCATAATCTGTGTTGGAAATTTGATTCGCTTTTGGTAATTTTAAGTGAGAGAGTTGCATAATTTGGGTTCTACTGGCTGTCTTCATATTATTTCTTGGGATGAACACCAGACTAAGGGAGGAATGCGAGATATCACTTCTATCAGGCCTCGAAGACCACTTTGTTTCAACAGACGGCAGGTGAATGTTAGAGTGCAGTGTTCGCAGACTGGTGGGTCTATGGCATCTCAGCAGTGGCTCTGACACAGACTTGGTAGGCATTAATTCTGGCGTAATGACTGATGATGAGGGCCCATGACACCTGTGGCATGCACGTTGACTTTGTGACCTAAGGTAGCCATTCTTTCGAAACCCATCGACCTTCTTGTAGTTCATCAGATCAATAAGGTCATGCAAAACACTCTTCTTCACAGTGACATCTGCTGCGCAGTCTAAAGTGAGCGCAGGACTGCAGTTCACCTCTAAGAGCCAAGGCTTTAGGTTAGCATCAACAAGGATGTCAAAGCCAAACAGTTCAACACAGTTGGGACTGAAGGGAACAGATGGTGCTATTGTAAGCATGGTAAGTGTAACTATACTATTGATTCTTTGCCAGAGGAGAAGCTCATCAATGTCCTGGCTCCACAGGAAGCTGCGGAACTTGCTCATTGTCCACTTGCATCCCTGTCCAACTCTCTCCTTGTCAGTTGTGTAACAAGGCCCAAATTTGTTTATACTGGTGTTGGTCAGATGAGCATACAGGTTGTCCAAAGAGGCCAGATTATATTTCTCTGTTGCAAATCGTACCAGGCCCTCCTGATGGATGTATATGGTTAGAGGGTGAAAACTCTTGACGCAAACATAAATGCGAAGATCAAACTTGTACCCTGAAATCAGCAGTGGGTTACTGATGTACCTTTGCACAATCACTGCGGAATCATATGTCAAGTCCTTGATATCCTCAAATATAAATATCCCTCTTCCTCTTGACAGATCTACTGGCTTGCAGATCCAGTAGCTTACCCTTTCCCCTTTTTTCAGCCATCTTTTGGTGTATTCTGCGACAAACTTGGTGTAATTATTTGGAAGGATAAAGGCAGTTGGACTGAAATTGTACAGGGCAGATCCAAAAACACCCTTCATCCTCCCCATATTTCTGGCCAAACAATCTTTACGAGTTATGCCCAGTGTCTTCGGATGATGGTTAAGCCTCTGCCAGGGTAGAACATTTCTGAAGTCCATGGTCCGGAATGCTGAAGTGCGCCAGTACAGGTTCCAGTCCCCTTCCTCCTGTTGCTGCTCATTATACTCCACCCAGTCGCGCTCCAATAGTACCTCTCGAACCAACGGTGGTGCGCTCTCATGCAGCCGGAACACTAAGGCCGCGGTCTCACGTGCACTTACACACGTGTCACGAGGTGTTTTAAAGAAACCGGACTGCAACATGAAATCTGTGCACTGTAAAGAAAACAGTCAATTTTTTAGCGGTAAACAAAGAAGCCTGCAGCAATATGTCTTTTTAGTCACTTGGATTACACAGACTAATAGATAACTGCATTCAAAAATATAATATTTTTGTGTAAAAATCTGAGACAATTTTTACATCTAACGTGTTACCACATACAGTAATATGCAACCCGTACATTTATACCAAATCAATCACTTTTATAAAATTATTTTAAAAATCAGTCAAATGTAAACAACTAAATTAAAATGAATAAATCTTTTGGGAAGGCTCGTCTGCGTATTGTATAATGTTCAGTGTTTATAACTTTATACATTTTATTTTTCTATTAAACTATACAACATCTCTGAAATGTGCAGGCTGCTCCAACGTTAGTCTCTGCCTGTCTGGCTTGCTTTCTTAGTTTGTTACAGGCTTTATTCAGGGCTATAAATCATCACAATTAAAAGAACCAAAGACTTAAACTACTTCAATCTGTGTGCATTGAATTTATTTAATACACGAGTTTCACAATTTGAGTTGAATTACTGAAATAAATTAACTTTTCCACGACATTCTAATTTATTGAGATGCACCTGTGTATATATATATATAGACGACATGCGCCTATTGTCAAAATTTCAGTAAATCAGTGGAGGTAATTTGTTTTGATCAAAGTTTAAGAAAAGCAACACAAAATCTCAACTTTTTATAGGAAAAATTGCGTCACCATGTATGACACTAGGTGTTTACTGCCGTATATTCCCTGTGTAAGGATTTATCGTTAATTTCAGTCAGCCTAAATATATGGACCTTATACATTCTATTGCCTGCGAAAATATGATAATTGAGCTTGTCAATAAAAAAGAAAAAAAATACAAACATCGTGTTACATTTATCAGCATATATGCAGTAAGAATTTTATATATTTTGAGTGAATTTATTTACAATTTATTTCTGTATATACTGCTCCAACGCGTGCGCCTACAACATGTTTTGTGGGTTAAGTCACTCAGTCGTAAATCTTAACAGGTTACTTACATAATCTTCCTTTGACAAAACCGTGCGGTCAGTCTGATACGTCGAAGCTGTAAACTCCAAACTGCAAACCCACGTAAACACAGAGGCTGTCAAGTCAACGCTGCCAGTTTCCCTGTGAATTATTAACATAATTCAATGGAACAGTTCACAGACAGCGGTTGGAGAAATACACAGTGAACTTCTGCGGTAAGTATCACGGAAGTTACTTTACTTTTAACTGTCTCACATTAACTTAATGGTTTCATAATAAGTCATAAACACATGATGTGGCTGGCCTCATATTTAACAAAGATAACTCAACGGGAAACACAACAGTCACGAATTTAGGGAGAGGAATCTTAATTCCTAATTTTTTAAATACTATACATATATTTGTGCTTTGGCATGAATGTAATCAAACGGTTTAGTTGTGTGTGTGAAATGTTGAGCTATATAGATTAAAACTAAAAAAAAAAAAAAAAAAAACATGTAAAAGACGTATGCCCCCTCTTGGACTATTCCAGTCTTTACCGTCGGCTCCTCGAATACTTTAACATAACAGGATTGCATAATAGGTGAATGCGTCAGGGGAGTAAAATTACGTCTTTGCCCAGGGTTTAAGGTTGTTTGTGATGCCTAAATAGAATTACTAAAATAAAAGATACAGCCAATAATCTGTACGTAGAAATGATAAGTATCTTCTGTGGTTCGTATGTGGATCCCATTTGTTTTTGTGCTTTTACAATCGATGTTTTACAGTTGCAAGATATCGATTTATACTGGTTTCTAAAAAATAAACTATACACAAGTTTAAAATTGTGCAATGAGTTATGTAATATAATGGTATACCTGTATAATGTTAGAATTTAATTGTACATTTTAGTTATAAATTTATCTTCAGTGTAAAACAAAACACTGTGTTGCCATGTAAGGTAATCTCATTAAAATGAGTCATTGTAATGCTCATTGTTTTTACTTCCAGATGGAGTGCTGCTTCAGCAGTTGCGTAGATTCAGCTATGGGTGGTAGGAACATGTCGTTAAGTATATTGTGAGAGTACCAAATTGTTCCTTGTGTGTGCTTGGGGGGGTGGGGGTCGAAGACTGATTTGATCCCTACCAATGTGATAACTGTACTGTTAGAATGCCCAGAAGGGGTCGGGCAGCCAATCAACCTTGGGCCCCTAGAGGTTTTTTTTCCTCACTGTGGAGTTTTCGGTTACTCTCCTCCTCTGTTGTCTGGCTTTATTTGTGTTTATTCCTATTGCTGTATTATGTAATACCTGCAGTTTCTTTTGCAAAGCACTTTGAGGCACATTGTTGTAAAAGGTGCTATATAAAAATAAACTGACTTGAACTGAAACCAAACCTATGCTCTTTAACATCTTGAAGTCCAACAACTTAAGCAGGTCCCAACTGTAAAACATGTTCTGAAATAGTGAGCATTGCGGCCAAAACACTAATAATGCTGGAGTTCAGCCACCTACATATTTGAATGGGAGAACAAAGTGCAAGTGCTGATTCCTGAATGTCAGGAGGTTAAATGCATTTTAAGAGGTGGAGATATCATGGTGTAATACACAGTTATATGGAACGTAATGGAATTTAAAGTAAACTTAATCTTATTACCATGGCCAGTGTTGTAAAATGTTTGAAAATGTCTATTTATTATAGCATATTTATAAAACTGAGTCGTTTGTTGTTTGAATAAAAAACGTTTTGTTCCAATTTTGTTTCTATTTCAGTTTTATTCACTATTAAACCATTACATCATAGTCTATAACAAGTAGGCTGTGTTACATGCAGTTTCGATCAATTTTCAAAGGTGTCTATGGTGATCATTATGTGTGCTTAGGTGACATCTGTATGGAGATTACACCCCCTTTGTCACAGTCTCCCGTGTTCATAGCCATTTGTTTGTGGTTACAAATTGCCCCTTACCGCAAAAATGTACTCATATCTGGTGACAGGCGTCTCTGTCATCAGGTGGAACACATGCTACCAGTTAGGGTCAAAGATAAGCTGCTGTCATGGAAACAGGTCACATATGGCCCAGGAGGGGAAACAATTGTTTCTTTTCCTTAGAACTGAAAGTATGTTTGGAAATAATTGAATAAGACAGCAATAATTACAGTGCATTTATCACAATACAATGATGGAAACATTTTGAAAGGATTCAAGAAAACTGTATTATGTTCTTGTAAAACACACAGCGCACTGTCATGAAGGAAAATATCTACTTATCCAGAATGACTAGCATTTCAGTGTTTGTTACATCTGACAATATAAAATTTTACAACCCTTGCATGTCTCCATAAATTCAGTGTGACTGCAAAATGTTCAACTGAAGCGCACAGTTATGTATTTTTGTGTCTTTGCAGGTCCATTTATATGTAAACACAAAGGTCAACATATAGTACATCATAAAAACAGGAAATAATGCCCTTTAATAAATTGATATTGCCAAACATTTTTTTTCATTGGTAATCACTTCTTCATCCTGGTAATAAACACTTGCACTTTGTTACAGTAATCAAATGAAAAACACTGTCAACAGCATTCATTGTAAAGTCAAAAATATTTTTATGATGTGTATCATCCATATAAACCAAAACCATTACAACACCATATCCCTTGTAGTAGAATGTAATGTTATCTCAATACTACATTCACTATATACATACACAAAACACAAGGAAATGCCAGTCATTGTCTTAAGATTTATGTAAAGATATACAGTGGTGTGGTGGTTAGCATTGTTGGCTTGCACTTCCAGGCCTGGGGCTCGGTTCCTGCCTTGGGTCTGTCTGCGTGGATTTTGCATGTTCTCCCTGTGCTTAGTGGGTTTTCTTTGGGTTCTCAGGTTTCCTCCCACAGTCCAAAGACATGCAGATCAGGTTGTTTGGTGTTTAAAAATTGCCCATAGTGTGTGCACGTGTCCTGTGGTGAGTTGGCACTGTGCATACAGTGAGGTAATTCTGGTGTTAACACTTCAGAACTCAAAGATTTGTGCTGTACTTGTCTCTGGAATTAAATGAAATTATAAGAATCTATGATATGTTAAGGAAAATGTAATCCTAGATGAGGAATTTTAAGTAAAATAACACACGGTCCTGAGATTATTGAGCAGCACACAGATGTAATTTATTTATAGCTGAGTCTGGATATAGATATCGTTCTTGACTGCTTGTTCCTCCTTGCCCTCTTTGCACTCTGTGTTGTGATGGTTGTACTTCACACATGGTGTGGGATTCTGGTGTTCCTTGTACTCCACCCAGACGTAAAGCACCATGGAAATTAAAAGAACTCCAATAAGAATGTACAGCTTAATGTCCAGGCAGATGAAGTTGCTATAGGCAAAGGCAATCACAAAACCAACAGACTCCCACATTCGATAGTTAGCAAACGCTGCCTCCTTGTGGTGAGGGAAAAGAACACCGTAGAGAGCTGGAAGGAGAAGATTGTTAGCTCAATTAATTGGATGCCATAAATTGTGGTGAAAACATATTGCATTTAGCAAAGCAAGTAGTGAGATAGCTATACATAAGTACTTCATTCATTAAGGTACCAAATTTATGCTCTTTGTGTGTGTTCCTCTCAACTTATTTTTGAATGGTGTGGCTAATGTTATTTATCAATCATGACACCTGTGACATTGACCACCCCAGTGAACACCAAAGTGTGACATGAAATTCACCAGCTACAATGACTCACTTTAAGTGTGACCGTTTCAGGCATAAGGTGCATATCAGTGAAGGGAGAAGCTCACCGTTAGTCTGTGTCTGCCAAATGGCATCAGCCAGCCCCCAGAGAGCAGGAATGACAAAGAAGACGGGCAGCTGGTCTGGATGGGGCTTCCAGAACAACAGTGCCAGGGCACAGGAGAAGTTTATCACTGCAGCTGTAATAAGAGAAAAGCACAAGTGCCAACTGCTGCAGGGCAGCTGACTTGACTTTACATGGACTGAGGTGTCTTTTCTGCGTACAAGTAAAACACTAGTTAGGGTAATGGAGTGCAGCTCAGACTGGCGGCTCAGGGCTTGTGAACCTTCAGCTTTTCCCTTAGCGTTGGCTTTCTCAGCAATAGCTTCTTACCGAAAATAAAGAGTGCAATCCTTCCAGTGTACTGTGACAACTTTCCCACAGTGAAGGAGAACACAGAATTGGTGGCACCAAAGCAGATCATCACGTAACCCACAAAGTGTATTCCCAGAGCGCAGGTCACGTAATACTACAAGGGGATAAATCAATTCAGAAAAACAACACTGACAGTCATTGGAAGAAATCAGTAATAAATAAAAGATCTGTAATATTTG
Source organism: Chitala chitala (assembly GCA_025773905.1). Taxonomy (NCBI): domain Eukaryota; kingdom Metazoa; phylum Chordata; class Actinopteri; order Osteoglossiformes; family Notopteridae; genus Chitala; species Chitala chitala. The sequence continues at coordinate 2,106,779 of JABJVR010000034.1, read as the reverse complement.
CAGTATCTAGTTTGAGTGCTGTCTTCCCTGTAGCAGAATGTAAAAAAGTATGGTGACGAAGTGCAAAGAGGTTATGAGCTCAGGGTCACAAATCTACAGACAAAAAGTTTGTAAAACCAAGGTCATGCAACTATATTGCCATTTACATGCCAGGTTAACCCACTTTCTATTGGGATACTTAACTGCTTTAACTAGCAGTAATGGTCAGAATAAGATACCTGCATCTTACAAAACAATATTTTACCTATGGCTTTCATTTCTGACAGTAATAATGAGAACACATGAAATTTACTGTGGTGTAATATTTACCCTGGTGTATTCTCCAGAAAGTAGACTCTGCTCAAAGCCACTGTACATGGTCAGCGGGATGAGCAGCACCTGACGCTTGTCACCCAGGTGTTTGAACGTGGCCAAGAAGGTGCCCCAAAATGGCTCCCTGTTTTCCCTGAATTCCCGAGCATTATCCCTGTCGATGTTGTCCAGAAACACCGCCACCAAGATTATGGCGAGTAGGCCAACAGCTGGAGGATACAGGAAGACGAGTGGTGACACCTCACTTCATCACTCTGCTGACCTAACTGTTCACATGACATAAAGCCTCTGGGCAAGACCTTATCCACCTGTGAATTCTTTGACAGCTCTAAGCGAACAGTAAAACAAAACACCCACACAGTTTACGTTGTATTCAAAGGAGTTTTATAAGAGAGCAAACATTTTTAAATCCTTCTGTTTACCTATGTAGCTGCCAAGTAGAGTGTTGACTAGTGTCTTCTCTGGGATTGTCACGTTGCCCCCTGTGGTTGTGTTGTCAAGGCAAACCCCTGTTCCACAGAACTGCAGGTTCTCCTCTGGTATGTCAGCTTGGAACAACAGGGCAACAAAGATATAAGTAGTCACTCTGTACTTTCATGTGCAAAAAAGCTTAGACAACAACTTGGACTTTCAAACAAAAGACTGTATGTGCAAATCCCTAATGGACTCCTTAGCAGCTCCTCTGGAAACAGTGCTGAAGTGCTTCAGTGGATTAACTGGACTGTAAATCTCCATGGAATGTCACTGTAGACAAAATTCTCTTACTGACATCTCTCAGATAAAACAAAGCCTTCTCGACTAGGACAAGAGCATGCAATTTTGAATTTTACATTTTTGTTGCCTTTGCTGTGTTAGGCTTCAGAAAGGCAATGAAGAGTAAACAATGGGGAGGTACCAAGGCAGTTCAGTTGACACAAGTACTATTTTCTTTACCAACAGCAGAGTCTTGGCCAAATATGAGAGAAGACATGAGGTTCCCCCACACAGCAGATGACTGGAATATCAGGAAGAAGATTCCGAAATAATGGTTGATGATGTCCTGTGGTCTCTTCTTGTTTGTTTCAGCCTTCAGATTGCCACTTATCGTGAGGTAGGTGCACTTGGCAGACCACAGAGGTGACCCCCCCAGACCCAGGATCACAGAGGTGGCCATCAGCGCAGGCCTGCCAGGGCAAGCAGAGAAGAGAAGAGTCATCATATGACACATTGACCCTATCACAAAACATTTGGCCCATCTGTTAGTCTGGTGGCAGTAGGAGAACCAACACTATTACTGTTTAATTCTTTCTCATAAAATTAACTGATAAATTATGGACCAAAACATGGATTCCACTTGCCTAAGTAAACTGGGCATCCATCTAGTCTTTTCCATTTTTTTGGCAAACATCTTCAAAAACATAACAGAACATGCTGAGACAAGATCTGTTACAACACTATCACCTCAGATTTCAAAGCTTCGTAATGTTTCCGGTTGCAGTCATGTGTATGTGTTCTCTGGTTTTATAAAACAAAATCATCTGGGCCTTCTGAATCTTAAAATTATGTAGTTCTGACCTCACATATCACACATGACATATTTTCCTATGTCATTATTTATTTAACTAATAAGTCAACATACAGAAGCCTTGTGTGGAAAAAGTATACCACATCAGGAATAACCATACCTTTAGCAGACATAACTTGTAAAATCATTTCCCGTATTTCCTAAGGGTGTTTAAAGATTTTTTTACAACTTTAATTCAGTTCATCCATGTTTGTGGGTTAACTGAGATTTATCACACAGTCTCACCTTTAGGTTAATTTATTAGGTCTGTTACTCCTAGGAAGATGTGCAAATAAAAACTGTCTTCACTTCTTCTGTATTGCTAGGAAATGGCCTTATAACCCTTTCCAGACTTATGACTAATAGTTTTTTCTCTGAATTCACTGTTGACATGTTTTATCTCCTTAGCATAGTGTAAGCATATAGCACAAACCTAAATGTCATACTCCAGAATTGTCCCACTTTTGTATCATGCAATGACTACTCTTCCTGTCAGTCAGCTAATTGAGTGCACATGAATATCAACATCTGACTGCTCATTACTTTCCGGATTCCTAAAGCTGAATTAAGACTGCACTTTAATTTTCCTATGTGGTTCTCACACATACCGTTTGCACATACCTTTTGCCACTGTGAAATCAGTTACATGCTGTCTGTTTTTCACAAATTATATAGTTTGTTGTTGTAGCTGGCAAGAATTTATGGTTATAAAAAGGTGTTTGCATTTTAGGACTATAAGCCTATAATGTGACTATAATGTCACTTGGTTTGGATAACAACAAAATAGATAATATAAAAGTACTATTATGAAGCAATTTTTTGTAGTATTTCATTAATCCCAGAGGAAAATTACTTCTCTAACCCATTCCCTGAAGGTAGCAGCAGGCAGGCAGCCACATGCAGCACTTGGGTGTTTTATTCAAGGACATTGCCTGGCTGTACTGGGATTTAAACCAGGAGACTTCTGCATCCCAGCCTGATGTTCTACCCATTGAGCCACCAAACCAATTAAACTGCAGCCCATCAGAAAGTAGGTATGGTAGAATGCAGATTTACCAGCCTGGGAAGAAGTTTCCCAATGAGTAGGCTACATAGCAGCCCATTGAGCCCACAATGGTCCACTTGCAGCCCAGGTTCTTGATCATGATGGGTGGCAGAAACATGGAGGACAAAATGATGGATGCGTAGATGACACTGAGGGAAGCTACTCCCATTCCATCTTCAGCATTCAGGCTGCTCTGTATTGTTAGCACCAGAGAGTAGGGTTTAAGAGTGTGGCAGTCACCTGGGTTTCCCCATGCAGTCAAGTATTTTGTGTACCTCAAAAATAACTCATTCACGTCTTCCAAATTTATTTTTAAATACACATACACGTTATAAAGTGATATTTATGTTAAATTATGATGAAATTGGTGGTCTTATACATTAGAAACTAGTGAGCAGAATAACAAAAAAAAAACTAAAAAAAAATTATTTGCAGTTATTTGAACACTGAGACAGTAAGACCCTCCATTTAAACATTTTTTATATAAGCTGTCACATCTCAGGCTAGGCAAATGTTAAATTATTAACAAGTACCTAATACCTTCACAGGTTTCTAAAAGTTAATGAGTTACTGCGTCGTTTTCCGATTATTATAACGATCTCTTTTTCAGTGTGCTCGAGTATGAAGACTTCCAAGTGTTCCTGGCTCAATGTGCTGCTGAGTCTCTAATAGAGCTCTGGTAAAACTCGTCCTTATCAAAACATTTTCCTTATTTTAATGGGCTACTCCCTAACATGGTATATGACAGCGTGTTTGTATTATTTTACATCTACACGCCAACTTTACCTTTCTCAATACCAGTGTTGTTATCGGTTACTGAGCTATGCTTGTAACTTGTGAAACACATTTCATTTAATATCGCAAATTTAGTGGTGTCTTACTCTAAAACCGTTGTTTAGTGTCCATGTTTTCATTGTCTAATTTATTCTAATATAAATTTCAGTCGGGTTAAGGATCTGGGACTGGGAGGGGCCACTCTAATCTCACATTAGTATTTGTTTTAACTAGATACCATAACATCATGGTTCCCAACCTGGGGTCCGGGTGTGCAAAGCTTTGCCTGCTCTGAGGTTTTCAAAATTAGACACATATTAAATAATATCATAACACAAAACTAGATAGTCTACATATAAAACAATTCGAAACGATCGTTTTTTTTTTTTTTTTTTTTGGTCCTGAAAATAGTAGGCTACCTACTTTTTGTATGCGTATGAAAAAGCGGATCGTATTTTCTTAGATACAAATAGGCGGTACTCCAAATATTTAAAAAAGTTTGGGAACCTCTACCTTAACATTATGTGACGGAGAACTGCAGTTCATTTGTACAACAAATTAATTCTAACGTTAACATAAAAGTTTTATGTTTCTTGATCCTCATCACCAGCCCGATTAGTGATCTGGCGTTGCTTCTGTGCCGGACAGTCAACCTAAACGCTAGGATGCAGAAGTCTCCTGGTTCGAATCCCAGCCCAGCCACCAGGTGTGTCCTTGAGCTAGACACTCAGCACTAACTCATTGTAACACATATGTGAAGCGTTGTAAATCGCTTTGGATAAAAGCGTCTGCTAAATGAATATATAATTTAAAGCATCTAGCAACGCGGTCGCTACACTAATTATACTCATATTATAGGCTACTCTCATTCTATATGTTCACAATAATGCAAAAGTAAACATTTTAAAACACCTTAATAGATGTACATGAATTAAGTTTATATTATAATATAATGTCGGCGCGTTACTCTTTTGTGCTGCTGTGGGAGGGGATTTGCATTTCCCAGCAGCGCCAGTTTGTCTGTGGGTGAGTGGAGACCATTCTCCCATTTTACCGGTGTGAGTGGCTTTGGGTGGCTGTCTGAATGCGTGTTTGCCTAAGTCCTTTTAAGGGCTAAATAAAGAGCCTGGTGACACCGCAGTAACTGTCTCGGACTGTTCAATGGCTAGTGCAGGTAACCGCTACAATATCAAAGGAAGTCATACAAAAGGGGTTTTATAATACAATGATATCATTGTATTATAAAACCTTTTTTGTAACACGTATGTGAAATGTTCTAAGTCGCTTTGGATAAAAACGACTGTTAAATGAATATATAATATCATATTATAATATAATATCTATATAATGTAAAGCATTTTTTGTAGGACGTCCTTTGATATTACAAACATAGACACACAAAACACGTTTCCCTAACGGGTTTCATCTCACCAGCATTGTCACTACTAAGATGTGCTTCTACTGACTTGTAGTGACTTTCTGAGCCTCGATATGCTGCACCAAAAAAACGGTGGTAACTGTGTGTCCAGCACCAGCCTCAAGGTCTCTCACCGAGCAAATAGGACGGCGTATGAGATCGGTAGGGAAAGCTCAGAGCCGGGGCGTTATGAGCAGCTGTGCTGACACACAAATTTCTTATCTTTTGTATTTTATACACTGTTACACAACTTAGACTGCAAACATAGTTTCAGGCAACTAGCTATAAAGCTTTATAAAATTGCTTATCATTTCATACCGTATTTCTGTTAAAAAAAAAAAAAACATTCAAAAGTTAGGAAATTGACCATATTAGTTAAGTGCATTATTATCTTTTAAATCTGTTTGAGGATTTATACTGATTTTATACATAGTCAATGAAATCTGTATAAAACGCGGACAGTATATTGAAACGTTAAAAATACCTGTAAACTCTGGAGCCCTCCGTATGCAGTGAAAAGAAACAAAAAACCAAAGGAGACAACCAGAACGTTTTTCAAGTTCCTGTCTATTTTCATTTTTGCCAAAGTGTAAAAACTGATATTCGTACAAACAGTTATTCCGAAAGAGATATTGTCTTGCTGTCAATGTGTCATCTGGAGCGCAGACTCGTTATAGGTCTAGTGATACGTATGTTAGTGCTAATAAAGTCTAACGAAGACGGAAAGGAACAAAGTTCGCAAAGTCGCGCCTTCAACGGTTCACATGCTCCTAAAAATGTTATATTTAAAGATTGATATAATATCTAACTTGATTTTTTTATTAGCTGCGTGTTTTCTTGTAACGTTGGGTGGTGACGGTTGTAACCTGTCTGGAATGTGATCGTTCAGGTATTTCCTGTAGTGATGATGGACTCCATCCCGATGTGTAAACTAAAATACTTCGCACACGGAAAGAATAGCAACACAGAAAGCGACAGTGTAAGATGACTGACAGTTTTTGATAGTACGAACTGGCTATTGCTGATCGGCTGTATACCACTTTACTCTGTAAACTACCTTGAATGTTTATGTTACAAGTACAGAATGATTAAAGTTGTTGTGTTATACTGGAGGACTGGTAGTAGTGTTTTCTTCCGATTCGTGTTTTTGCCTTAAATTGCTGTGGCCTGTCACTGAGGATACAAGTACCATACAGCCTTTTTGAGTGCACTCTTCTCAGTATTTTTATGTGAAAAAACAAGAACACCAACTGAATAATCCACTGTAAATTCATATTTTAACATTGTAAAGTACAAATTCAAGAGTGACCAATGACATCACACCAGTGGGGCTGCCGTCTTTTGTACAGTCGTCATACATCATTTTGCTGACAAGAAGCTAATTTCCAATGAGCGTTGCAAATTTGGGTTGGTACATTCAGTGGCCTCGTTATTTTATCAGTTCCTTGTATGAGTTGCTTTTGCATTGATGACGTGTATTAGACCACTTCTAATGTAATCATTTAAAAGTTCCTGATTGCCAGTTCTGTGTCCTCAGTAAGTCTTGCTCTATACCATCCATCCTAAATCCAAAACCATACGTTCTGGCTGCACGTGAGTTGCTTTGCCACCTTTTCTAGCACATACGTTTCAAGGTGCATGTGTAAGCATTCAAGAGTTTGTTACTTTTATTTTACAGGTTTTTTGCTTTTCAAAATGTAATAAGCTCAGCTCTCGAAAAAAATGCAATGATTATGTTAGGGAAACATTAATTTCTTAAGTATTTTCAAGGAGCAGAAATCAACTCATTCAACTGTCCTCCACAGCCACAGTAATGAATGCTTTGTCCAGCATGTCTGTCATCTAGCATAGCAGATGCTATTGCTTGTTTTTTCAAATAACACTGTTTACTGGCTAAAATAGCAGGTTTTTGTGATGAAAGCTGTCTATGTCTTTAATAGAAATCCCCATTAGCACCTTGAGGCATGTTTAACAATGCAAAAACACACACACACACACACATATATATATATAAAACAGCATATAATATTTATTAATTCACTAATATATCATAATAGACCGAGCAAGGCTCAAACTCAGGTCGCCCACACTAAAGACAAGGGATTAGCCTGCTGAGCCAAAGACTCAAATCTTTAGCTCTGGGAGCCAATCGGTCTCTTGTCATCGACTCATGGGGGTGACGTCACCATCCATGCCGCCGACCCACCACCACCCAAATGCCACACGCCACACTGACCCATTTGTAGCCTCCCCACTCAACCTCGTCCTCACTCTGGCCGAAGCATCTCATCCCACTCACGTCCCACACCAGCGTAATGGCGATGGCTAACCATGACACAGACACAGAAGTAGAGTATCCAATTCTTTTATTCCCTTGTCCTTAAAAGGACACTTTGGCAGAGCATAAAAACACAATCACCCAAACAGACACACCAGGGAAACGGGGGGAAGATTAGGGTGGGGTACAACTATTTACAAAGATACCCTGGAAAGTGCATAATCGCCCTTCCCAGCTGCTGTTCATTAGTGTGCAGCACCGGCGTTACAATATTAATGCTCAGTAAGCACTCCTATAATCTCTTATGGCCCTTAAAGATCATCACAAGGGCTTTCCATGGAAGGTTATCCATAAAAGTAGGCTTGGGCTGCTTTTTTTCAGAGCACGCCCTGTGCCTGTAGAGAGCCAGTTTACTCCTTTGTTGTACCTCTATGAAAGGGACTGTGGAGCATTTGGAGTTTGTTTGAGCTAGTTATATATCCAAAGGATATTTTGAAAAAGGCTTTGTAGCTAAGCAAGTGTGTCAAGCACACAAGTAAGATTATGTAGGCTACAGTTATTTTTATTCATTTTTCCAACAAATTCAGTATTAGATGCCAAGGAAGTGTCTTCTGGACAACACCGGTGCCTGTCATTTTATTTTCTCAGTGTGATAAAATAAAACACTTCAGAAATGAGGCAATACAGTTATCTATATTATCTTTTATCTAAACATGTGCTGTTGGAATGTACTGTTGGTTTGGTGCTATGACTACATGCCATGTCTGATTGTTTACTGACCATGAGCCAGTAGTAGAGGAAAAAGCAGGCTGAATATGGTGTCTAAAAGTAATAGTGACCAAAACTACAATATTCACCGATAATGGGTTTTATGCATTATGATATGCACACACACTACCGGTGAAAAGTTTTAGAACAGCCCCATTTTTCCACGTTTTATTGAAAAAAAAAAAAAATGCAGTTTCATGTGTTGATGTACTCTGAAAATAAAGCATACAATAAATAAACAATTGTACATCCACAAGAAATCATGGAATTGTTTTCTGTAACAAAATGTAATCTAAATTTTTGACTCATCAAAGTAGTTACTTTTGCAGATATAATATCCGAACACACTCATGACATTCTTTCTACAACGGAAATGAAATATTGTTCAGAAAGTTCCCAACCCTGTTGCAGAAGTTCCCACAAATGTGTTGCATTTGAAGTTTACTTTGCTTTCAGTCTTTTGTCCAGTTCTTCCCAAACCAGGTTGATGGGGTTTAAGTCTGGAGACTATGCCGGACACTTCATGATTTGAAGCCTACCGTTTTGTTCTTTTCTTCAAAGGTAGTTCTTCCACAGCCTGGAAGTATGTTTTGGGTCATTATCTTGCTGTAGGATGAACCCCTGACCAACTAGGTGTACACCAGAGGGTATGGTATGATGCTGCAAATTGCTGTGGTAGTAGTTTTGGTTCAGGGTGCTACTCACTTTGTACAAGTCATCAAATCTGGATCCAGCAATAGAGCCTCAGACCATCATTGTCTTCCATGTTTGACAAGTGGTCACACGCTGAGGATCCATCCTTTTGCCTACTCGACTGCATACAAAAACCCTATATGATGAACCTGAAGATCTCAAATTTTGATTCATCGGTCCATATAACCTTCCAACAGTCTTCAGTAGTCCACTGGTGGTGCTTCATGGTCCAGGAAAGCCTGTTTTTCTTATTTTGCTGTCTTAGCAATGGTTTTCTTACTGCCCTTTTAACTGTCAAACCTGCAGCTCAAAGTCTTCTCTTCACACTTGAAACTGAGACTTGCTAACTTCAATCATTGTTAAGATGTGCTTGAAGCTGTTGTCCTGTGAGCTGCCTGTTATGTAAGCTGTTGACTATCAGAAACTACTCTTCTGATTCTGTTGTGGGTTTGGGTCTGCTATAACTCTTCCTGTCAGAGTTTCCTCCAGTTTCCGAGTGCCTTTTGATGGTGTAGGAAACTGTACTCATTAACACCTTGGCTTTCTTTGCAATTTGTCTAAATGAAAGACCTACACTTTTGAGGGTTATAACAGTCTGTGTATCTTCCTTTGTTGATTGCCTTTTTCTTGCTATTTGAGAGCAATATGCTACTTCTTGGAGTACAATACTGGATGCTCTCTGCCCATTAACTTCCAGACCAGCACACCCTACATCATGCAGCCCATGGCTAATGAAAGACCTCCGCAAAGACAGGGTTGACCTATATGCTGCTGAAAGGAAATGGTGTAAAACACAAGATCTTTAACGATCTCCATAAGTATCAATCCCTGCTATCTTCCTTCTATGCTCATGTCTCTGCTTTTAAGAAGTAATTTTACCTGAACAAAAATAGCTTTGCCATTAACATGTGCAGACTCTTCTCCACCTTCTCTGGTCTTCTTAACCCACCTCCTTTACCCTCCCCCTCCTATTACAGTGGAGGACTTTGCCTCCTTTGATGAGACAGTGACTGCTATCACCAATCAATTGTCTGAGCCCCACCTGCAGAACCTCTGCTCCCTGGAAACATCTACAACATTCACCACTTTCTCAGCTCTCTTGGAGAAGGATGTCAGAGATCTTCTTCTCTCACAATGGATCCTATCCCCTCGCATCTTCTGCAGACCACGTCTCCGGCCTTCATTTCGCATCTAGCCCACATCATCAATTCATCATTGACATTCGGTACCTTCCCCTCAGCTTTCAAAGAAGGCTGCGTCGCTCCACTTCTTCCATTCTTATCTAAAACGCTTAAACAAGCTGTCTCCACCAAATTGTCTGTGTTCCTCATACAGAATGATCCACTAGATGTCCACCAATCTGGCTTCAAGAAAGGGCATTGTACTGAGACTACACTTTTAACTGTTGCTGATGCCCTTCATGCTGCCAGATCGAACACCCTCTCCTCTATCATCATCCTGCTCGACTTGTCCACTGTATTTGACACAGTGAACCACAAGATACTCCTGGCAACTCTCTCCAGCCTCAAGATATCTGGTACTGTGCGCTAATGGATTGCCTCCTATCTTTTAGAGCTTTGTTACAGAGTATCTTGGAGGGGCCAAGTGCTGGGTCCACTCCTTTTATCACTGTACACGACCTCCCTGGGATCAGTTATCAGTTCTTATGGCCTCTCTTACCATTGCTATGCTGATGACACCCAACTGTTCCTGTCTTACCCGTCCTCAGATACAGATGTTTTACTAAGATTGCCTCTTGCCTTGCAGACATGTCAAGATGGACAATCATTACCTGCAGCTGAACCTCTCCAAAACTGAGTTGTTGCTCATCCTGGCCAAGAACTCTATTTCCCGCAAACTGTCTCTGAACCTTGGCACATCAACCATAATTTCTACCACAGCAGTGAAGGACCTTGGATTGGTGATGGACAGCAATCTGACATTCTCTGAACACATTCTCACAGTCTGCAGGATTTGCAGATTTGCCCTGTACAACATCAGGGAGATCAGATCATGTCTTACAGAACATTTGACTCAGCTTCTGGTCCAAGCATTAGTCATCTCAAGGTTGGACTACTGCAATTCACTCCTGGTTGGCCTCCCAGCCTCTGCTATGTATCCTGTCCAGAGGATCCAGAATGCAGCGTCACATCTTGTCTTCAATGTTCCCAAACAGACGAATGTCACTCCCCTGCTCATCTCGCCATATTAATTTCCGGTCCAGGCACGCATCAAATACAAGATCCTGATGCTTAGGTTCAAGTCCATCAATGGGACTGCACCAGGGTACCTCTGGTCCTGTATCAAGAACTATGTCTCCTCCCATTCTCTTTGATCCACTAATGGAAAGAGACTGGTTGCACCCCTGCTAAAGACTGGTAAACCTAGGCTCTTCTCATCTCTGGCACCTCTATGGTGGAATGAGCTTCCTCTTGCTTTGAGGACTTCATTGTCCCTGTCCACATTCTGAAAGCAACTGAAGACACATCTCTTCAGAGAGCACCTCAGAACTTAAAACTTCACCTTTTTCATCTATGCTTGCTTTTACTTCATTGTTGCAAGGCTTTTTGTTTGTACATGTTTTTCTAGTTTATACATGACTTACATTTTATATGTTTATGCTTTTCCCTTTACTTGTATGACTGTGTGACAATTGCTTGACTTAATTGTGTGCACTTTGATTATAGGACAGCACTTGCTGTAAACTAGATTCTCTGATACTGTTTGACCTCATTCGGCAAAGGCATCTGACAAATGAATAAATGTAAATGTAATACTGTCCTAATAATGTTTAAGAGGGTGTAGTAACACAATCTGTTCCAATACTGCTTTTGTACAGACAGGGGGCTTGTAAGTAATCAGTAAAAGTTGGGAAACCTGTTAAACTTTCAAGGCTTACTTATATATATATATATATATATATATATATAAACAACATCCACACAGGAAGTGGGTGGGATATATTAAGCAGCTAGTGAATATGTTGTCTTGGACGGAGATAAAATGAGTAAGCATAAGGATGTGAGCAATTTTGAAAAGGGCAAAATTCAAATGGCTAAACTACTGGGTTAGAGTAACTCCAAAACTGAAACTGTAGAGGGATGTTCCCAGTCTGCAGTGGTTAGAACTTACAAGAAGTGGTCCAAGGAAGGAAACTGGTGATCTGGCAACAGGCTCATGGGTAGCCAGGACACCATGATGCATGTGGGGAGTGAAGGCTGACCCGTGTAGTCTTGTCCAATACAAAAGGTACTGTAGGTCAGATTGGTGAAAACGTTACTGCTGATTCTGATAGAAAGGTGTCAATACACACAGTGTTTTGTGGTTTGTTGGTATGTGGCTGCATAGCCGCAGACCAGTTAGGGTGCCCATGCTGACCTGTGTCCACTGCCAAAAGCACTCACAATGGGCACATGAGCATCAGAACTTGACCACAGAGCAATGGAAGATGGTGGCCTGATATCCAAGATTCTTTTCTGTGGTATAACATTTATAGAAATTTGCACAAATTAAAATGCACTGAACTGTTATGTTAAATTACAAAAAGTATCCCATTCTGTTTTTCTATACAGGAATGCAAATGTGTTTTGTTTTTAAAGCATTATCTGTTAAAAACTTTTTTTATGGAAAATTCAAATGCAAATACAGCAGAACCTTTGTCATGTAAGTTTTGTTAAGGCCCTGATAAGATTTATGGCTGAATGAAGATTGAATGTATTACGATGTCATAATCTCTTTTATGAGAATTTATCAGCCACATCTTTATGTTCTGATAATAGCAATGGTTTTTGGGAAAAGCACGCAAGCAAGCCATTCCACACTGTGTCAGGCTGAAATCATGAGTTCAGAGATGCAGAAGTAACTTGGAATTGCATAAATGTTTGGTTTATTCTGGGAAACTGTTGGTAGAGTAAAAAGCAATTTCCCAGCAATAATGAAAACCCTGGTCTGTTTCATAATGCATTTGGTTATGACATTAGAAACACTTCAATGTTAGGTACCAGAATGTGCTGGGCAGCACAAATGGTATGCTTTTATTTGGACTGAAATGATGCAATGTTTCCTACTAACTAACTCCAGGCCAGGGCCTCTCAGCACTTTTAGAAAGATTATTGCAAGACATAGTTGGTCTGGGAAATGGGCAAGAGTGAGTTTGGATACTGTCTCCACAACATATTTTTTCACATGAATGAATATGTTTTAATGTCTGTATGCATTTAAGTCTGATTTAAACAATGAAAGCTGTAGCTTTTAAATGGGAGTTCTCTCAAGAATTAATTACAGTACAGGCAGCCCAATGTGTAATTTGAATTATGACCAGCAGAGGGAGGCAGCACTGTATACTTTCAAAATCCAGCACTATTTAATTTCAGTTCCGTGTTTTAACAAGTTTAAGAACGTATCTAATATATACATTACAAGAATGTATTACAAGAAAGGAAATGTGCTTCTCTGAGATCAATGCAGATAAAGAGTTTTTGGATATGCTGACTACTCAAAAATTATTTTATGGTTTTGTTCATTTCCCCTTTTAAGACTAAATTGGTAAAATGATTACAACATTTGTGGTACGGGTTTTTGTACTTCCTTCAAATGAAGATGTACATCATGTCACTGTCATGGATGAATTTTGATTGAAAGAATAACAAGAATTATAGTTCTAAATATTAAATACAGATAATTGTGTGTAGGCTGAGTGTTGTGAATATATTTCTGTGCAGTGCATTTATTTTGCATTGCAGGAACCATAGGAAGTGGCTAATGTCAATGCACAGGATCTCAGTTTGGCAGCTCATGCCACACCCCTGCATTTGCCTTCACCACAAAACTCTTCACCATTCTGCCAGAGCAGAGCTGCATAAATTTAAATGAATTTACGAGAAGAGTAACAAGCAACATGTCTAAGAAGAAAAGATGTCCATTGTTGTGTGACTGTGTGCACATTCCAGGAGTGTCCAATCAGCAGCTGTGCCATGCCTCCAGTAGCCATTCCTGTGCATTTGATTGGATGAGTCTGCAGAGTTGGGCTCGCTTTGTGTTGGCTAAAGTTGCATATTGCTGTCTGTTCTGAGAACACTAGCTTCTGTAATTACAATAGCAGAGGAATTCCTATCAATTAGAATGCCCCCATGCCCCCCCTCCCCCATCTGATTTAATTCAAAACAGCTCTGGGCTTCTGTGCCCCTTTGTTTGCATTTGATGTGTTAGGCAATTTATTTTGTAACTTGCTATGTATTTAATTTTTTTTACTTAAACTAGAATTTTGTGGGAGTTTTTTACAATTACACAGGAAATTAAATAAAAACGTTTGCGATCATTAATTCATTCTTTTTCTGAGCCAACATTTTTGGGGGTTTTTCTTTTGGAAAGAAAGAATGTTTGAGTCTTGAACAATGAACTCCTGTACCAACAAAAATGATGGAAGGTATCTTGGAATGCCAAGGGAATTAACATAATGGAAGATAGCTTTCATATTGAAACAATACATCTACCATACCAGACGTGTTATTAGATTTTTCCTGCAACTACCTGAAAGCCAAGACCAGACCATTAAAATCTGAACCTTTCCTGTCCCTGCCTGAATGTAAAGAGTGGAAGTTGAAGCCTCTTGTATCAGGGGTTTTGCACAGAATGCACCGGGTGAAACATCTATGTGTGAGCCTCAATGAAAAATCTTAGCCACAGTGAGATTAACTGTCTGTGGTATAGAATACATAAAGGATAAACCACAACAAGGCGTATGTTTCCACAAAAATAATTGATGAGAACTTGGTGTGATGTGGCCCAATGAGAAGAGGAGGACCGTTTACCAAGTTGTGTCACAGCTTTCCCTGTGTCCTCATTGTGTGGCCACACCCCTCTTTTTCCTTGATTGTCTTTGTCTAATGTTTTCAGATGTTCTTTGCTTCCTGTTTGTGACTTTATTAGGTTTGATGTTTCACTGGTGGGAAGGTGTTTAGTTCACTTGGTGTGTTTCATTTACTCTGGCAGCTCTTTGGTATTTTGGTTTGTTTCTGTTCTGTGTTCATATAAGGTTTCCTTCCCTGCCTTGGTGTCTCCTGTACAATGCGACAAGTGAACTGGAGTTGATTATTTTCATTGAACGCCATGCTTTGTAGCCATTTATCCTGCTTATTTCACAACTAATGAGCAAAAAAGTATGGAAAAACCTCATGGTAAATTTTTTAGAACATATTTTCATACATAAATTTCATTATGATTTAATGTTTCAGTGTGCTTGGAGAAAATATATCCCTATAAGGATAAAACATCTTGTCAGGTTCCTCACTGAAACTGGCAAGTCACTTTAATGAGTTTGGAAAGTTGAACTAAATAAGCAACCATTCATACAGAGTTGTTGTTATTAGGCTGCCACAATTACATGTGTTGTTCTGAGAAATTAATGCATAACCACATGACATTTCTGGACCAGTAAGAGTCTAGTACCACTGTTTTATAAATATAGTGGCAACAAGAATTAACTTATTGATTTATTGCCAGCTGTATTTTTGCTTGACCTTCCTGAAGTGGCCTGGTCCACAGCTGCCTGTCTTCCTAGCATTTCATCATGAAGCAAGAGAAAACAGTACACTGTTCAAGCACTGAGGAGCTTCTCTCATTGTTTCCCCAGATATGAATGCTTTTATGCACATGAGAACAGCACTGATATAGCCACACCCCATCCTTCCACCTGAGATAGAACATTCCACTGATGATGGTCTCTTGAGTCCACTGGTCTGTGTCTGTCAACACTTATTTGTTGGCAATCTGCAGCACTATTTAGAGAAAAGATTACCTCACACAATATCCTAGGTCTTGTTTGGGTCTTAATTGAAGGTTCTCTATAACCAGCAGACTCTTACTCCTCCTCTTAGTCTAACTGTAGTTTTTAATCTGTTCACTTTTTACGCATTATTTACTCATAATGTGTTTTCCAAAAGCCCCATGGCTTTGTACTTTTCTATAATTTTAGTCTATTATTCTTAGTCTATAATTAAATTTTAACTGAAAGAGTGTATAATTTTTATGTGCAAAAAGGTGGAATGAAATTCTGTTATATATGTATGTTTCTTAGGAACAGATACAAACCCAACTACATCAAGCAGTGAAAGAGTAGGTAGTGCAATATACTCAGAATTTAAATACAGAATAGAGAATAACACTAGCACTTTAAGTAAATGGTAAGTGGCAACAAGACTTTAAACAATGATTGAAGATCAAAGTGAGCTGAACATTTTTGCTATTAGGAGGGTCATTCTTTGGATGATTCAGTCTTTGTTCTGCTGCTGCCTGATAGTTTTGAAAAAATAAGCTGTTATTCAGCCTAGACATTTTTGCTTTGGCTCTGATCTGCATACATTCCATTATTTACTGTGACTTATATTGCTACACAGCACCTCTTCAAATACAGTCACTTCTCACTCTTTACTGTCAGAAAGGATTTAGAAGGTCAGATAGGCATCATTGCAGTGCAAGAACTAGCAGCCTTAGTTTGGCACTCACCAGTGGAATTCTTTGTATATTACAGCTCAGCTGAGCTGCTACCCACAGCAGAGCAGTAAATATTAAAACATGTCTGGGTGCTGAATCTCTCCCCTGAGTGCAAACAAAACAGCAGCCCCACCCTGGCCCCTAAACTGCTGTCAGACAGCGGTCATCATCACTGAGCATCTCCAGGCACTTCCTGGTGTCCTGCCCTCTGAGACAAACAGCAGGGTGGGATGGCCACAACTGTTTGTTTTGGCCTCGTAGTTGTGCTCTTTGTGAACCTCAGGGCCAGCCCGTTCACTGGTCTTTCATTAAACTGTCCTAACATTTACCAGTTATGGGATTCAACCTCATTTTCATGAATTTCCAGACACATACCTGTCTGGACCATTAACATCACTGCGTAGGAGTTGCAGTTTTTTTACGCTAATTTCACTAGGGGGCAGAAATAAACAATAATTTATCAGAAAGGTATTAAAGCACAGTTTTAACATCTGACCTTTCCTTAATTTTTTTATTTAAATAAAATATTATTATACTAAATTGTTATTATACTATAAATTATATTATGTAGAGTGCATTGTCAACATGAACACTTTAAGTTAAGGGTAACCACAATATATACCTCTATAAGCTCCACGATCTTACAAGACTGGGAGTCCCTGAAAAGGGGTAGCCAGCGTTTCTGTTAAGCCAGGCCTTGGGCTGTCCAAATATACTGACCCGACTATGTAAATACAAGCAGGTAGTTACAGAGTCACCCTGGAATGGCACCTCTCCCCCTTTGACCACTGTGTGCTTTCTCAAATCGCCTGAGAAATTCCAGGCATGTGTGTGCTCCCAGCGGAGGCCATCACAGTCTTGTCTCATCACAGGTTTTGGGTGCTTAGTCTCTTCTTTCTTTATCCCTGCCCCCACTCCACTGTCTGAAGAGTCATCATATGGTCTCTTCTTCCTTTAGCCCCGCCCCCACTCCCCTGTCTGAGGAGACACCGTATGTTCCCCAGCAGCCTGTTTTCCTTTCCCAGGTTTCCTTTTATTTGCTGCGCCCCAGAAGCCATGACTGTCCAAACCCAATTGGGTACAAGGGTACATTTGAAAACAGGCTGCTTCAGTTCTCTCCACAAAAGCATCAACACCAAATGTCTGTTTTGCAGCCCTCCTCCTGTTCTCAAGTTGTACTAGGTTCCAGTTGTCCAGTTCGTTATATCTGTATCATGACCTAAAAAGAACTTTTTTGTGGAATTTTTAAATTAATTTTTTGGATGCAGTGCCCCCAGAGTTGGCCTTTCAATTAGCTCCACTTTTTCACACATATTATTTAAGGTGTTAATAAGTACTCAGGCTCATTTGCATCATCAATTTGTGTGTTATACAACCTAAAATTTAGCATTAAGCATTGTTACTCTGCTAATCTCCCTTCATGACATACATTATAAAGTAGCAAAGCATCATATGTCACCTTCTTTCCTGCAGAAAAAAAACTAAACGTGTGCAAGTAGAGTTCAGTAGATACTGTATACATTGCATCAGAACCTATACACACACATTAACAGTCATTGTGCTCATTCAGAATCCTGAGTATCTCCACAAAGGCAATGGTGTGAGAGGATTAAACCCCCTCCCTTGCCACCCCCAGAGAGCCTCATGGGCTGGATGTTCCCTTCCTGTCCCGCCACCGATAGTGATGTGTGTAGAGTTGCACCCAGACATCTCCATTGTTAACCTGTTTGCTGAGGTCACTGTGAATCCACATGGCTTTTGCTGCCACTGGACCCAAAACAATGGACAATAGCAGAGAGATGCTGACAGCTTCCAAAAAACATCTCTGTTAAGAAGAAAAAAAGAAAAGAAACAGCACATAGCACTGACATGGCTGTATGCCACAACAGATATGGGGAAAAAAACAAATTGAGAATAGGTTTCCTTTAACATCTTTCTAAATTAGCAACTGCAGTTAAGCAGGATATGATTTTTTTTACACACTGCTACTTGGTGTGCACACACACACACACACACACACACACACACTATGTGTGTGTGTGTGTGTGTGTGTGTGTGTGTGTATACTATATTGCCAAAAGTGTTGGAATGTCTGCCTTTACACGCACATGAACTTTAATGGCACCCCAGTCTTTGTCCGTAGGGTTCATTATTGAGTTGGCCCACCCTATGCAGCTATAACAGCTTCAACTCTTCTGGGAAAGCTGTCCACAAGGTTTAGGATTGTGTCTATGGGATTGTTTGACCATTCTTCCAGAAGCTCATTTGTGAGGTCAGGCACTGATGTTGGATGAGAAGGCCTGGCTTGCAGTTTCCACTCTAATTCATCCCAAAGGTGTTCTATTCATCCCAGGTTGAACTCAGGACTCTGTGCAGGCCAATCAAGTTCCTCCACCCCAAACTCACTCATCCATGTCTTTATAGACCTTGCTTTGTGCACTGGTGCGCAGTCATGTTGCAACAGGAAGGGCCCATCCACAAGCTGTTCCCACAAAGTTGGGAGCATAAAATTGTCCAAAATGTCTTGGTATGCTGATGCCTTAAGAGTTCCCTTCACTGGAACTAAGGGGCCAAGCCCAACCCTTGAAAAACAACACCACACCATAATCCCCCCTGCACACTATATGCATCAACATGCGCTGACCCCGCTCAGTCATTTTACATGGCCTACCACTTCGTGGCTAAGTTGCTGTTGTTCCCAGTTGCTTCCACTTTGTTATAATACCACTAACCATGGAATATTTAGTAATGAGGAAATTTCACGGATGGACTTAGTGGTTGGATGGACTTAGTAGTGCACGGTTGGCAACCTATCACGGTACCACGCTTGAATTCACTGAGCTCTTGAGAGTGACCCATTCTTTCACCAATGTTTCTAGAAGCAGTCTAGATGCCTAGGTGCTTGATTTTATATACCTGTGGCCATGGAGGTGATTGGAACACCTGAATCCAATTATCTGGAGGGATGTCGCAATGCTTTTGGCAATATAGCATATATATATATATATATATATATATATATACACACACACACTATACCCTTTCTGAAAAATACACATTATTTGACATTTACCTGCAAAACCTAACCCTGTTTAAACAGGAGAATCTATGTAATTTTTAATAAAAGCTATTTCAACACAAAGACAATAAACAGTTTTTCTTTAGGTTCAAGAAAATTTTGTCAAATTTAAAATTTTTGCTCTATTGTCATTTTCTTAGCTGACAACCTCGAGTTCAAAACAACTTACAATTTTCACACATATTTTCAGTTTTTTTAATCTAAAAACTGTATAAATATTGCCATATGTGAAAGCAGTGTCAACCAGCTGGGTGTGACAAATTGCTTACTGACACCAGTCTTTCAGCTAGGCAGTGTATTGGGTGTCAACACTGGAAGTTGTAGTTGTAAAATGAAGTCATGTAACAAGTCTTGAGGGAGGTGTGGGTCTCCATGACTCCCACATGCAGCACGTGAAGCCAATGGGTGTTGGGGAGGGGGATGCTATGGAAGGGAGTCAAGGAGGCATATGGGCCACCATTTGGGGAGGGGGGTTAGCTAGCCTGTTCAGGGGAGAAGAGAGAGGGATGATATGTGTGAGGAAAGCAAGTGAGCCCAACAGTGTTCCAGTTTACTCTGGTCAGCAGTGTGGAGCAGCCATGTCTGCCTGATGTTCTGCTGGGTGGGGAATTGCAAGTTCAACAAGAGGAAGAGGGAGTGTCCAGGAAAGGAAATAAAGGAGTGAGCAATTTTCTGGAGGGAAATGACTGTGAATAATGAAGCCTGCAAGCCTGCCCTTTGTCTCAAGCCAACCTCCACCCCCACCATCTTGAGTTAGACAGAGGACCAGCTATGACAGGTCTATTCTGGGGCTGCCTGAGGAGTGTGGAGCTTTCTTCTTCTTCAGATCCACACTGGCAATTTATACACTAGCCCATACAGCTAGAAAAACACAGGGGACTGAGGGAGAAGTGTGTCTCTTCTCTCACATCTGGGAGGATGAAGATCAGGGTTTATGGTGCAACAAAGCCTGATCAAGGTTCACTATGGGCTGATAGGCTCCAGCTCAGTCCAGAGGTGATGAAACAGGGTAAACTACAGTATGTGGTCACACAGTGTGGAGGTGCACCAAATCCTGCATGCCCGGATGAAACACAAGAGGCAGCTCCTTTTCAGTCTTTCATTCTTAAACCCCACCACATCTTCAAGAAGACATCTACAAATGATGAGAAAGACCAATATTGTATTTTTGGTAAGAATACTCATCCTTAGAAAAATATTAGTGACGATTGGTTACTAAATTTATGTGGCATGCACAGTGGTGACAGTACAACATGGGATCCTAATCTCTCCTCATTGTTCTCATTGTTGTCTTAGAGACCAGTGTCCTTCCTCTGCTTTCAGTATTACATCAGGTACAAGTTCAAGAAAGCCATATAAAACTTTGATGCCATCCACATGATGATGTCATAAGCAATGAACATACCAAAAGATGACAGTACTGACTATAACAATATGGTGCCACCTTTGGGGAACTTCATGAGCAAATAAGGGAGTCAGTGTATGAGTTGGTTTGTAGACCTGCCATACACATAGTTGTTACTACTCCCAGGTAACCATATGTCTTGACAGGTAGATAACCTCATGAAAGTCCTATCTGAGAAATTTCTGTCCTAGAAGCTACTGTCAGCTAACTTTATCCCAGCTGAGTAGTAACTGAAACTACTTTTGATAGTGAGCTGGGACTGTTGACTCGTGATGTTCAAACACTGTGCTACACGACTGCTGTGTTAACATTTGTTTCATCATAACAGTGCAGCTGGCTCAACTTAAAGGACTTTTACTGCTGTAAATGTTTTCCTTCTGCTATCAGGTTTTCTTTGGCACTGTCTGTGCATAATGAAAGCAGAGCCGATAAAGTCGCGCTGAGCGACAGAGAGGCAGGCCATTGGTCCCAAAATGCAACGCTCGCCCGTGCGTGTCAGCACGTCAGGGATCCGATCGCACTCTCCTGTAATGGGAACTTCACCGTCTAACAGGCACAGTTGGGGAGTGAAGGGTGTGTAGTGTGTGGAGGGGGGGGGGTTGGTCACAGGACATACAGGCTTCATCACAGCTCTCCATGCTAATGGAAGAGTTTGATAGATTGGAATGCTTTGTGATTTGTGTAAAACCAAGAAAACAATGTAAGTGATGTGTGATTGCTCTTGTGTGTGTTTTTAATTCTTTAATTGGAATAGAGCATTTTGTTTTTATTTTTACACAGGCAGTGAACATAGTCATATAGATTCCCCTGGGTCTGCTCTCTCTCTCTGTCTAAGGGCCACTCAGACTTCCAAAATTGCATGTACTTATTCATATGTTTTTTAATTATTTTTTTCCTGGTAAAATGGTTTTTATATATCTTGTGGTAGAAGTGAAGTAGGATGGTCACTGGCAGCCTGCCATGAGGGGGAGTTTAAATATGCTCACAAGATGCAAAGCAATTGGCAGGGGGGAGGAACCAGCTTTTAACAAGACTGAAATAAGCACTACTGTCCCAGCAATGCACGTAAACTGTTAAATCAGCCGTTCCACCTGAGTACAGTGTGTTGTGGTTAGCCCTCTGTTTTCACATTTTATTTATTTTTGCTACAGCCAAATAACTTTGACTCTGAGGAAGTCTCCCAGTTCAGTGCCTAAAGGAATGTGGCTCTAATACAGTAGTTCAGTGGTCGTCCACTCACATCAGCCCTTATATTTCATTTAAATTGACGGAATCTTCTTTACAGCATTTGTCACAGACTGCGCTATTGGTCCATGTCACCTGATTGCTCCCCAATTCAATGACAAGGCTGTGCCTAATGACCAGAGTGTTGTGAGTTTTGTATCCTCCTGAGGTATTTCCATGGCAACGGTGATTCACACCAGGGAGTTTGTCTGGAAGAGGGGGTGTGCAAGTAAGGGAGGGACATTAGCTGTGGACTACCATTTCTCCTGTTTAATGAAGGGTTACAGTAAAGTTCTCTAAGACATGATGCAGTTCTTTGCATGTTTTTCACCATGGTGTTACTCCAATTACTTTCTCTGTCATTACTCAGATGGACATATAATGATGAATGAGCTACAAGATTTTAAACTGGCACCTGTTCTACAGGTTACAGTTGGAGGAAGCCAGAAAGTCCATATCTACAGCGTGACAAAACACAAGCCACCTTTGAAAGTTCTTCACTTCAGGCCTAATCTCATGAGGAAAAGAATTTGAAACTGTGATAGTTTCAAATGAGGGAAGGGGGAAGAAGGCCTCTTAAGCCGTGTTATGCATTTGGTCAATAAACACAGCTTTGCACCATAATCTTTTTTGATAAAGAAGGGTAGAGGGTGGATCAAGCTCTGTCTTCGAAGAAGTAATTTTTAAAGAGGGTGGACTTCTTGGAGGGGATAAGGCACATATATAAACAAGCATCCATAATCCTGAGCCCAATTAAAACACACACCAGAGGGAAAAATGTGAGGTTGAAGTAAAGAGATATCTAAAAAACTTAAAATACAAATTATAAATTATTTAGCTGGGTTTTCTAGCTAAAGCAACAATCGTTTTAAGGCATGTTTGTTTTCATGCTCTAATTTTCATTTCTTATTCCCTACCTGGACATGGATCACATCACTTTTTTCCATAATTAAATTGTTGCTTAATGCCTGTCCTAAGAAGTATGTCTGCTTTACAAAATCTCAGTGAGGGTTTGTTTCTTATTGTTATAACTAACATTTTTATCTGTCATTAGCAAATTAAAGATATACTTTGAGTATGGCACCTGTCAGATCTGTGGTTATGTAATGATCTGCTCAGGCAGCCAGTGTAACACAATAACATACTTAAGAGACTGATCGAGTTCAAAACACAACACTAACTGGATGGAGCAAGAGGAAAGGGAACAGTCATTTTTCATTTTCTCCAAATGTAGAACACTTTAAAAATACTTGATGCCTTTAGTTTTAAGAAACACAAAGTTAAATTTTATTTAAAACATTGGATACTGTTATTTTCATGCCATTCTTTCAAACAGAACAGGCTATTTACAATGGAATACTTAAATATCTCTGACATCCATTTTTTAATATAATACCCCAGACATTTTCAGAAGCCAATATCCTGAGAAAACTATGCTTTGGAAATAATCACTGAAATGGAATGTTTTTGGAAAGCATTCTGGGGCCACTGAGACATGTAACACAAAGACACATTATTGTGCGGACACACCTAGAAATGAGAGGAGTTCAGCTATGCTTGCCATAAGCTGTAGATTCTCTTCTTGTGAGGGCTTCATTATTAAATGTCTGATTGTGCACAATGACCCATGTGTGAAAAGATCAAAGGTGTTTCACTCTGGAATTTGACAAGAGCTACCAGGGGTCTGGACCAAGAGACTTCAAATCATTTAGAATGGAATGCTATTTGTGAGTTAGTTGGGTAGTTATTAGTGTTAGCCTCGTCCATAGTCATTAAAATCCCCCACCCACTCATCATACGACCTTCCCAATGGAACCGTTTGATGGTGGGCATCTTCATGACGGCCCTTCAGAATGCTTTAAATGAAGACCTGTGATCTCCCTGTGGCATGCGGATTTTATCCTTCTCTGATGTCGACCATGGTTCTTCTCTGCCATGCTACGCTCAGATCCGGCCCTGCCAGACCATATGCGCTGCTCAGCCCACTCCAGGACTTTTGCAAAATTGTGTGGGAGAGGAGGTTGGGGTGTGATTGCCTCCCTGCTAATTAGTCTCCCTGGGTGTCCCTTCTATTGCTTGCAGATGGCTAGGTCAGCTCTGCGATACAAAAACAAAGATGTTCTGCTTCATGCTGCTGTCCCTGGTTCCTGTCAAGTTTCATCAGCAAACTGTGAAAACTCATGCATGTTCTGGTTTCTCATAGAAGGCTAAATCCTCCTGACTTCAGACAGTGACTTAGTGCATGTCAAATGCAGACCCCACATGACTGGTTCAGTTTGATCTTTGACTGAGGTGGAACCTACTCAAGAACACCTTGTGAGAACTCACAAACTGTGGGCTAATGGTAGGAGCTTCAGAACCTTTAAAAAAAAAATTCCTCCCTACAACATCATGGGTATTAAGTCCGCCTAAGGAAGCCCTAATTGGTACACTTCTGAACATAAAACTGCTAAGCTGCTTCTTGATTTGTCCTTAGGGTATGTCCATGAGCACATACGCTTTTTAATTTACAGTGCAGCCATTTGATTTTAATGGCCTTTGGAAGACACTTTTAAACATACCATTAAATTGATAAGTTTACGTATTAAAAATTATGTACTAGAATTTGTTAGAAATTTTGTCTCACAAATCAATAAAAGTGTGTACTTGATATTCCCAGTGGCCGTCCTTTTAGCAGCACCAGCCATACAATTGATGATGGCATCAAGACCTGTGCCATCAGCTGTTGCTAAGGAAGTGACAGCAGCAAACAGGTTGGGAATTCTGGAATTAAGTGCTGTGATCTCCAAATATAGAAAGCAAGTTTAAGAAGAGCTATAGGAAAAAATAACTGCATAATTGGATAAATTGTAAACTGAAATAGAATTTAGAAGATTTAGAAGTGACTATTATGAAGTTAATCTTATTAAAATTAACTTATTCCAAATTATGTGAGGTTCTTAATAAATTATATACATTATTTACAGTGCTAAGTATAATACCTGTTTTTTTAATGAAGCACATAAAGCAGGCATTAATGCAGCTGTTTTTGTTTAATTCACGCTTTATTGATATTATGTCCAGTCATTGACAACTTAACATATTTTGCATTGGTCAGCTGACAAACCATAACCTCAGTCCTACAGTTCAGAGGGCCACAATGAGCAGGTGCACCAGGATTGTGATCACAGTGCACTTCTCCCCAGCATACAGAGAGAGAGAGAGAGAGAGAGAGAGAGAGAGAGAGAGAGAGAGAGAGAGAGAGAGAGAGAGAGAGAAAGAATGACCAGAAACAGAGCCCAGAGCTCTAGAATAGACAGCAGGTCCATGTCAGAAAAACAGCATGTGCCAATCAATTGGAACCTCAGAAAGGTAAAGCAGCAAGCACCTGAGGTGTGCCATACTGGAGCTTGTAGTTAGTCCCTGCCTTGACTGATGCCTGCACTTTAATGGGCCCAAAACTTCAGTCCAGAGAGATCATTTTTTAATCTGCCACCTCAGTCCCAAATCTTATGGCCAGATAACTATGTAATATAGGTGTTAGGCAGCAGAAAGTGGTTTCCTTAGTCTTGTGCAGGGTAGTGATGTATGGACACACACACACGGACACACACACACACAAACACACACACAGCACAAGTGAGCCTCTATCACTTGCTTCATTTTCTTTCCCCTCCACAGGATGAATTCTGCTTGTGAAGAACACATACACAGTGAACAGAGCCTCAATTCGCTGGCCATTTTCTGTGTGTATTGACTGCATAAGATTAATGAGACAGGTGAGCTGTCCCGCTCGTTAGCAGCCACTTTACACTCATCGACGTGCGCCTCCTTATCTATCCCTATTAGTGGTCTTCTACCTCTGCCTCATGGACTACTGCTTTGTGTTCCTTGACTGATGTTTGATTGTCCGTGGTTGTGCCATTGAGATGATCTATACCAGGCAATGGTGAGGTAGGCTGTCTCCTGTGTTACATTTCCAGTGCAGCTTATATTATTTACAGTTTAACAGGTATTTTTTGGCTCTTGAACCAACAAGCACAAGGTCATGTCCTGAAACACTATGTTGTCAGATGATTCTCCAGTCCTTCAGTATTTTTTAGGCTTTTTTCAGTATGGACTTTAGTTACCACATGAAGAGGTGGATTTTAAATATATTGTTTATTAATCTCAATACACATTTCATACAATGAAGACAATGCGAAGGCCAATTTTAACCAGACATAATTGGAAAAATAATTTAAAAGATTAATTCAATACTCATAACATGTTTATTGCTTGTTTGTAGTAAAAACAAAAGTGTCATAAACATAATTGCTGTTTAATAACAGTATGGTCCACATTTTATTAAAAAAAAGCAGCTTGGTGATCACAACTGGTATTTGTATGTACAAATAATTTTGCATTATTTTTACTTAAGTATTTATTCATTTGTGCTGGAACTTTCAGAAAGATACTAAAGTTTAAATTAAAAAAAGAGTGATTACTTAAAGTAGTTCCACATTTATATATATAAAAGAATCTGTGGTCCACACTGAGTCATTGTGTCACACACAGATTTGCATGAGAAACCACAACAGGAAACCATGTTACCTCAGCAATGGAGCTCTTCCTGTTTCACCATCTTATCTCTGCTTCTCACTCTGTGAACAGCTTTGAAGAGTCCTGACAATGGAAATTCAAAGAGTGGCAACATAGGACCTACATTTAAAACAAGAAGGTGTTTGGGGGTAGGTTACAGGGATATGGGCCTCTAATTTATCCAAAAATAGGTGTTTAAAGATTACAAAAGTGTAGATAAATAAAACTTTTTCCCCAGACCTTACAAAGACACAAATGCATTATTTCTCACAAACTGGTTTGTTAAAAGAATGGCCTATCTAATTACAGGGGCCACTCAAGAGAATCACTTCTTTCATTGCTTCATCTAGGCATTGAAGCAACAGTCTTTACGTCTGCAACCTCCTTGTCTGTGTTTGTCCTTCAAACTATGCAGAATTAGATCAGTCGGTAGTAATGTCGAGTTTTCCATTGTTTTCTATTATGTGTGAAATACAGGAACAAAATGAACATTCACTTCTGGCCTTTTTTGCAAGATTTCAGAATATAATTTGAATCCTTATCAATTCCAAGATGCACTCATTCCATACTCCCATACAGTGTTGCCTTGGGAACTGACCAAGCAATGCTAAACATTATGCTTCGTGTGGTTTCTCTAATGCAGGAATGTAATGATCACATTTTTTTATAAACACTGTTGAGCACATATATTAAAATGCTTACTGGCCAAACCAGTTTATTATAAAAGGAAATGTAGTTATGTGTCTTCCAGTACATTTTCACTTGTCAGTTATAGAACATGGCTGTGGGTTTTAAAAAGTGGTTTAAGATGTGGCCTGAAAGCTTAAAGTTAGCTGGTACAAGTCTGTCATAATTCCTTTGAGTGAAGTCCTTAACCTCAGCTGTTCTAATGAATTCTCCAGCCTATATACTATCATTTATGCATCTGGGTGTTGTAATTGGGCAATTGTGCAATTCAATGGGAGAACAGGTCATTCAACATTACTGCAACAGGGGCGTTCATAGACTCACACAAGCAACCTCCATGTCATGCTAGGTCACCTACTGCCTTGATATAATACATTACATGGATGCATTTGATCTGAAATACATTATCTCCTTATTTCCTTGTCATTGTTGTGCTATGAACAGAAACAATCTGTAAAATAAACTAGCGAGAATGATTTCTTATAGTCATACCTTGGATATAAGTCGGACGTTGTTAGTGTTAGCAGTGTATTTATACTAGATACTCAAGTAGCAGTGTTAAAAATAATGAACTGGGTGCAAAATGAAAGATTACCGTTTAGTCATTGTCCAGTGCTGGCCATCACTGAGTCTGGTTGACAACAAATATTTGTGAATGATTTATGCAAATTCACAATGTACAAAACTTGCCAGGCAATTTACTGACATGTAAACAATAAAGATCTTGAAGTGCTGAAAGGAGAAGTCCTGGGTCTTCAGAAATTAACATACAACACTGTAATGATGTAATAATGATGTAACAATGATATAACACAGGGGAATGATGCACAACGGATTGACGTGTGTTACTGCCTTATTTGAGATTGTGTTTACACTTCCTAAATATGCTGTCACCTGTCTGAAGTTGCTATTAAGCCGCTCTCTAAACCCTCTGAGAGATTGATTTAATTTGGATGAAAGGATAAGATGCTGTATTATCTGTTTCTGTTCAGTTTAGGTAGTTAAACTGGTAATTTCAGTGTTGAGACTTACTTGGCTTCACAGTGTAGCTCCTTCTGTGTGTGTATTGTATACCAGGCCATAATCAGTACTAGCAGTTTATGTGTTCAGTGATGAGACAGTCATCATATCCACTACACTGATGGGAATCAATGTTTGAAGTTTGTATTACTTTGATTAGCATGTTTCATTTTTCTGGATAAAGACAATGGCAATCTACAAATTGTGTCAGGATGCGTCACTGTTGTTTTGATCATCAAATCCTTATTCTGCCAATGGAAATATTTATGCTTCTGTCAATACACCTTCTCTGGGTGAGATCCAATTTTGCGCCACTATCATGACAGGAAAAAAAATGGATAACACAAGGTGCAATGAGGAATCTCAAAGGACATTGACACAGTTCTAGTACACTACATTGTTCTTATTATGACATCACCCCCTCATGCTATTCTTGTTTCTGGTTATCTTCCAAGACCAATGACTTTTGGCAGTCCTTACTATATAGCACCTTTTCTCTGTTGCTGGATCATAATACAAACTGTGATTGTGTTTCATATGCTTCCAGCTATTGCTTATTCCTGAAACCCTTTCCAGGAGAGTTAGTTCCTTAAGCTGTCAGCGAGCCATGAGCTGGGCTGGAAGTCACATCTCCACTGTGAAATTTAGCATGCCCATGAGAGGCCCCCTGTCCAGAAGATGGTATCCTTCTGACACTGCAGCTTCACACCAAATAACAAAACTTGTCACAATGACATTTTTCCAGGACAGCTGTGATTTAGGAATGTTCAGGTTGGGTTTGCAAACGGGAGTACAGATGGGAGTGAAACATACCGAAAGGAGAAACTGAGAAATCTGGTCACCTACATCATCAAAGTTTTGTATACAAGAATATGTACACATTACACATATATTTTAATATTTAATATTTATTATTATTTTTACCTCTAGCGTAAGATAATGTATTTTTTGTTGTTTTTGACTGATTTGTGAATGGATGTATAGGGACATTTTCCACACCCACTGATATCCACGTGAACACACTCCACTTGCCCTTTGCCCCATTTCTGCCCACCCTAAGGACAGTCCGAGCCAAACACAACGTCACTGCGGTCATACAGGAAATGTCTGCAGCATGGCATGTCATGTCCCCCCAGGCCACAATGTCTATTGTCTTCCACAGCTGAGTGTATTTATGATGCTCAGTCTGACAATGAGAAGTCAATCATAAATGTCAAACTGGTGACAAGTATGCCTTCAACACCTGTGTGAACAAAATTCTTACAACAGATATTCATAAAGTGAGCAGGATTGTTATAAGAGCTGTATCGCTGAAACAGCAGCACTATGGTCCAACTCTCATGTAATTACATCTTGTGTTATCCTTTGTGTTTTAGACTTTGGAAATGTATGCAGTGCTTAAAGTGGGAAACAAAAAGGATGCCAATACTCTTTTTACAGCATACACTGGTAGATTTGGGGTACATGAGACTGGTCTCAAGAACATCTCGGAGCAGTCTTGTCATGGACTTAGATGGATTTGTAGTTGGTCTTGACTCAGACACAAATATTTTCCCGAGACCAGCCTAAATCATGACATATATCTAAAATACAGGCATGAAAAAACAACAGGTATATAGCTAATTCATAATATAGCATTAGTGCAGGATAGCTAATGTTGGTAATGTGCTCCAAAGCATTTCAATTAAAATTGTATTTCCTAGCTATTTAACCACCCATTTTGCACATTTGAATCCATTTTAATTGGCCAACGTTTTAAGTCAGTGGCTTTTCACTTACTTGAATGTGAAACCTAGGTGCATGGTTCTTAACTAGTAAGCCAGCTAGCCAGTTTTTAGAACACTCCGCTATATATTCATTTTAGATATAAATCCTCATCATGAGGTCACATCAAGCACATTTAAATCATAAAATGTTCACAGCACTTGTGTTCCTTAAAAGCAATATGGCTCTTATTTAGTCCTTTACGGAGTCCAGTCATCACTGATAAGACAGCTCTCCTGTACATAGGCTATGCCTCTTTTTAAAAATCAGTTTTTCCTATTAAAAAAAATTGATAACTTTAAGAAATTGAGATATGTTGTCTGTACACTTTAATATTGAAAAATATAGTTCATTTTAAAACTGCATTATAGCCAATGGAGTTTAGAAATTGAATTTGTACTTCATGCACTTAGATTATGTATTAATTGGTTTTGGAATGAGTATGAGTGGAGGATTGTTGAATCTAAATAAATAAATCAATGACAAGATGCAATGAAGGTTATTTGTTGCACTGAAATTGCACCCAGAGATTTTTTTCTCCACACTGTGGAGTTTTTGGTTCCTTTTCTCAGCTCTTGTTAGGCTTTATTTGTATTTATTCGTATCATTAACTCCAATCATTCACTTCCAGTTATTTCTCTAAAATCTGCAATTTCTATTATAAAGTGCTTTGAGGCACCTCATTGTAAAAGGTGCTATATAAAAATAAATTGAACTGAATTCAATGTAACTGAATTTTCTTATTTGTGTAGACTAAAAACTTGCTTGGCTGATGTGGACTCAGCTTGTCTGTCTTAGACTCGGTTTTGATTCAGACATGAATGTTTAAGGATTTGATCTTGACTTGAACTCTAAAAAAGTGGACTCGAACCTAACAGTGCACTCTGGGTATTGAAATTTAATAATGATCATAGTGTACAGTGTTGTATGAGAGAAAAACTACAGTATGGTCAATAGAGGAAGCAAGTGGCAGATTATGAGAGGTGCTGGTATACAAGGAATGTTCCCAGTACTCTAAAAAGAAAAATAAAGCGGTGCAAGTACTACTACTGGTGAAGACCAGCCCACTTCTAGCACTGAATGTTTAAATGTGTTTATCAAGGTCAGTCATCTACTATACTGCTTCATCCTGTTAAGGGTCACAGGGAAGCTTAGAGCCCATCCCAGAACACACAGGGCACAGAGCAGAGGACACCCAGGGTGGGGCACCAACCCGCCACAGCACACACAATTTAGGCACACAACTCAACCTAACCTGCATGTCTTTGGACTGCAGGAGAAAACCAGACAACCTGGAGAAAACCCACCAAGCACAGGAAGAACACGCAAACAGACCCAAGGCAGGAATTGAGCCCCAGGCTTGGAGGTGCGAGGCAACAGTGCTAACCACTGCACCACCATGCCACCTGTATATTAAGGTGTTGTTCCTTAAGTTACAGGTACACAGATGGTTCAATGACATAACCTACCCACCCACACCATGAAGCCATGCAATATTTAAATAATTTCTAAGTTGATCTGTATAGAACCAGTTGGCTAGCAATCTGGGAAATACATCTGGGTGTTTTAGAGGTGTGCTGTCACATAATAAATTTACGTGTCAGTAGCTTCCCTGCCCTGCTTCACTGACTGTGTGCCAGAACACTGCTATTCTCTACTGCACAACTGTGGGATCTTTATTTTTTGTGTGGACATTGAGTGGTATGGCTGTCAGAATAGTTGTTATAAACACCAATTGCCACTCACAGAAGGCTGTTGGTTCAGTTCTTGAATAGATATGTACCACTGTACTCTTCATTTAACCTTTGTGAACATTTTGCATGATTAAATAAAAGGCACCAAACCCAATTTTAAGTACAAGAGCTCCAAAACTGTACTTTGGGAAAATCTTTTGTTGTTTGACCTTGATTTTTTGATAACGTAATTTGCCTATACAGCATGCAATGTAATGTTTGATCATATGTAAAATAAAAGTTCTTTTACTGAACTTCTCTATCCTAGTGGTATTTGTCAGACTGAAAGGGATGGTTACGTTTAAGTCTCTCCACGTGACGAAGCAGTGTGACATATAGCACATATTTGTACGCTTTTGTAATATAAAACCTGGGGCGGGTGTTCGTTAATGAAATCTGCGAAGTGCCGAAAAAGTTATTCTATTCACTACAGGAAAAAAGGAAATTTAACATATTCTTTATACATATCACCAGGGGTACTGTGCCATTCACATAGGTTTTGTCTTAAACATAAACAAACAAACAAACAAATAAATAAATAAATAATCGGCGCGTTCTACAAAGAAAAGCCCATTCATTTGTTTAACGCGCAGTCCGCAGGGAGAGGCACGAATAGCATTGTGCGAGTGCACGGAGAATTGTAAAGACGGGCGTGAGCGCGCTGAGCTGGGCTAAGCGTAGCTCTTCCCTGAGAGAGAGAGCGGATAGCGATAAGCGAAACAGAGGGAACACGGAAACGGCGCGAGCGGTTAACGAGAACGAGGTGTGCTGCTAACTACGGATAAGGATCGCGCGACGCGCTTTGAACACCCAGTATTTGGGTACACGCGTTTTTTTTATTATTATTTATTTATTTTCCGATCCTTGGACAGGAGGTCTTCGTTGTGGACAAAGGGATTGCTTTTTCCCCCTGTTAGAAAAATCGTTGAGAATTGAGAATGTCGGGGAGCAGGGAGGAGGAGCGGCGGAAACTGGCCGACATCATTAACCACTGGAACGCCAACCGGCTCGACCTGTTCGAGATCAGCCAGCCCACGGAGGTGAGTCCGCGGACCTCTCAGGAGCTACAGGCCGTGCCGGGATGGATACGCGAGAAATCCCTGTGGAAGCGCAGCCGAGCCATGGAGGCCGATTACCTTAGCCGAATATTACAAACATCACAAAGCCTGGTTTACCGGGGTTTTCACGAGTTGTACCTGTAGCTAAATCGTGCGGCGTCGTTTGCACACTCGGGTGATAAGCACGGGAAGATACTCGGCTAGCTATGTGGGCACAGCAGTTGTCCGTTTAATTCTTCGCTAGTGAACCCAATTAGCTAAGACGGAGGGCTGCTAAACCACACTAGCTCCGCCGCTAGCTATGTGCTTAAAGAACAAGTGCATTCAGTTACTCAAGATGCTATTGTTTTCCGCAGCACCCCATGTCCCTGGGTACCACAAAGTCAATTTCAGGAGTTAAAACAGCGACGTGTGCAACATAACGCAAATCCTTTTTTTTTTTTCTTCAATGGGTTAATTATTAAAAGCTCTGAATGTGGTTTACTGAAAACGACTTATCTCCGTGTGTAGTGACGGGTTAGTCGCTTGCAATATGACTGCGACACGTGAGCGCTGGCGTGGTTAGCTGGTCAGCATGGCTAGTTATTTGGTTACTAAGAGATTTGTTACACGTATTAACGTGATTGCAGCTGCAGTGTGCCTAAGTTACTACACTGTTTTTCTATGACTGACGCACTGTGCTAGCAGCTAGGCTATGGCTGTGTTAAAGCTGACAAATAATGTTAGTGTTAAGCAGCTAATCGGTTACATGATGATGATGTGTGTTCAGTGAGCGAAGTGGAATGTATTTTCGTATCTGCTGAGTACCGTGATGTAGTTACACCTGACTACAGTGGGATTCAGTTGCATTCCAAGTTTTGTTTTGAGTCATCGAGGTCAATAAAATCAGGTGCGCATTAAACATTGACATCAAGAAATGCATATAGTTCGCAGTCACGACTGCTTTAAATTCCTCGATTAGAGAGCGAAAACAAATGAAGTAGTGATTCACGCAGTTCCCACTAAGGTAGACAGGTTGTACGTTGCTGTCTTAGAGTTCTGAAGTTAACCAAGCAACCTGCAGTAAATATTTATTATTTTATTTATTTATTATTATTATTATTAATAATAATGTTTTTAGGGGCGTGTCTGTACTTATAGTGACAGTGCGGTTTGTGTTTCGGATTGTGTGTAAACAAATTCTCATACTGTGTGTGCTGTATATTTGTAAAAGCAGCATCTTTTGTGTGATATTTTTAACGAATTTTGGTTACAGATATATTTGGGGATTGGTGTACTAATGTGGAAAATAGATGTCTAGTATTCACCAAAAAAAAAAAAAAAAAAACTGGATTACTTTGTAACACCCCCACTGTCGAATAATAAACTTATTATACATGTATATACTCACACGATCCAAATACTGTCATTTTATTCAGAGTAAAGTACGTTTTTTTTTTAAAGTCTGTAATACTGCTGGGATGGACTTTAAAATATGTCACTTGTGGGGGGAAAATGGTGCTGTGAAGTGGGAATTTAAGCATGCTTTAGCCTGAAAGATACTGATCTCTGGTCTCCGATCCATACCAGTAAATTTAAGGCTACAGTGGAACTAACGAATTGATTAAAAGCAATTACTCATCAAGGATTAGGATGTTGAGTTATGCGTCTTGAGTTTATTTCGGCTTTCTGCCTTTTTTAAGGACTCGGAACCAAGTGCGTCAAGTTCTGAGGAGACGTCAAGTGGTTTGCGATCATTACATAAATTACACCCTGTTAGTGCGCAAAATGGCATTGCCTTTTATATATCTTATATATCTTGCAATGTGAAGATATGCAGAAATACTCTGCCTTTTTGAAGCACTGGATAACGTATTCGCAAATTCGGTCTCATCTGGACTACTAATATTAATGATAAGTTTGTAGGATGAATGAATGTTGGATTGCTACAGATACTTTCGTCCCAAAATACAATATTTTAAGCCTTTTCACACTGTAAGTGCAATTGAAAATCTTGGGTTTCTGTGATCATATCTGCAAAGGTGACCATGTAAACATGTTATCATTTTATAGATTCATCCAATTGCAGAGCTGAGAGGCTTCTTCTTGAGAGTGATGTTGTTTACATATTTGTTATCTTTAAAGTATGATCCTTGTGCACGCTGCATTAGAAGCTTCCTCCCTTCACTTGTATAAACAGCATGTTTGTGGCCAACATCACTCTTTGTGCAGTAGTTTGGATACCTTTGGGTATATTAAAATCTGTCCATGAGCTGAATTATCTAAGTTTGGGGAAGGTCGCGTGAGTGTGGGAGAGACACATCCATGCTTTGTTTGAAGGGGTGGATCATTTTGTTCTTTAGTTATCTCTGTGATAAATGTTTAAAACACTAATATCTTGTATCTGCTGACGGTGAGACTCTTTCAGTTGGAGATTTGCCAGGTATCTATATTTAAGGGCCAACAACAAGCTGAACAGCTTTTTTTTTTTTTTTCCTTCCTTGTCCAATAGAGTATTGATTCTCATTAAGTGAGTGGCAGAATGTTGAAGGAAGAAAATAAAAACATGAATCCCAAGTTTGAAGTGAACTGGCTGCCTTCAGTTCAGATTGTTAAACTTTTATTTATTTTTATTTTTTGCAGTTTTGCCCTTTGTTATCAGTCATATTTGAAAGGGTGTCCTGAACTGTTTGAAGTGCCAAAATAAATGGTGGTTGTCCCACCTATCAAAACAGGAACCTGACTTTAAAATGCATAGTTTTGCTTGAACCATGTTTGAAAGCAGTTTGATTGGTTGCTGAGTTGCTACCGCTGTTTTTAACATTGAACTTTCCGTATATTACTTTTATTTAATAGTCTAGAACTTTTACACTGTGGATTTCAGGCCAGGAGTATGTTTTTGTTAAATAAAAATAAGATGGGATATTTTTGTATACTTTGATGGATACAGACCCTTAACCAAATAGGAGCTGCAGTGGAAATTTATCATTTGGATTTACTTGTGGTGTGAAACATTTGCACAGAGTTTTAGTTTACTGTCAGGATGGCAGGTACTTGTCTTGCTGTTTTCTATGCAGCTCTGCTTTTAGACCTTGTTGCTGTAACCTTTAATCTGAGGTGCTTTCTGGTATGTTTTTGAAATGGGGAAGTAAAATTCACAAGGCATCTAGTGAGCTGATGAGCTTTGTGGACTCCCAGTGGAAAGGTTTAATAGAGTTTTATTTAATTGATTAAATTTATATTAAACTATTCACAAACACCATGGACCTGAGGTCTGAGATGTTGATTGCCTTGCTTTAAAGGTGTCTTTTTAGCCCACGTCCGTTCCAGGAAATTTCTTGTTGCGCCCAGTATATAACATGTAAAGTGTTGATGCCACACAGAAATATTACTTGAAAAACTTTAAATTGCATTAGTAAATCTGCAAGTGGCCAAATTGGTGAACACATTGAGGAGTGTATGATAGTATGTCAGTGTAGACCAGCATATTGCCATATCTGCGTCAGTGTGTTGGAAGTCCAACGGCTCACACTTTTGAACCCATGATTTTTGTTTCTGGTAAGTTGCTGTTGCAGCTTGACTGGTTTCTCCCTCCCTCCCATCTCGACTTTGCATTTTCATTGGCTGCCCTCTTCGCAGGGGCTGGCTCAAGCCTGCATGGTGTGCTGAGGGTTTTGCGTCTGCTCTATGTCTCCCTGGAAAAGTGGGGACTCCAGGTGAGCAGTGACCTCTTCCTTTTTGCTTCCTGTTGCATTCATTTCTTTGCAAGTGCGCACTGACCTGCCCAACTGTTCTGACCCATTTCACATAACTGAGTACTTAGTTTGGCACAGGTTAAATGCTTTTTACATCTTAATGGCAGCATGACTTCATCTGGATCTCAAAGCTGAATGTGTATGTGTGTGTATATATCACATTTTTTTTTTTAAAGTACATCCAGGCCTTGACTCCCACATCGCCTTCCAGAGTGTTAGTGCTTATTTAATTTTGTATGGTTTTTTTTTTTTCTTTCTTACATGTGATGCTTCTAAAGACATGCTTCAGCACAATTTGTACACATTGTACAGTTTTTTTTTTTTCTTTATGAATTTAAATAAAAGCAATAAAAATGTCAGTTTTGGCTGAGTAGTTTTACTATTTTTGTTTTTGCTTTTTATTTGTGCCACATTACTGGTTTTAATGTGATTGGAGGTAGCAGGAAGGGGGGAGGTCATCGCTTTTCATTAATCTTCTGTTTGTACAGGGTCTGCACTGTGGCCTACAACAGAACAGAGATAGGAGGGGTGTCTACAGCAAAGTGTTCACTTGCTGTAAACACTAAGGTTGTGTGACCCCTTTTTGTGTTACTGCAGAATGAGTAAAATGCATTAAGGTGTCTGAGTCTTGTAGATAAGATGTCAGGAACCGCAACGGCCCCCTAATGCCTGTCATTAAAAATGAACATGCAGATTGATCAAGGTGTCAAGGACCCTGTGCAGGAAAACAGCTGGTTGAAGGGTTTTTGGTGTTAATTACTGATGGTGAAGTTCAGACCAGTGTGAAATGATGTCTTAAAATTATTGAGTGACACATAATTTTTAATATAATACTATAATCAAACTGTAAATATTTACTGAACCATAGAAAGACTCCCCATACACGTGCTTTTACTGGCACTAGTGTTTGGATGTGCTTTCCTTACCATTGCCCTTTGCTCACTTGATCCATTTTTGAATTTACTTTGTGTTAAATTATTGCTTCTATATCAAGTTTTTGCTCACACAAACTGTCAAGATTAGTAAGTGCTGACAAAGAATCAAAACTGTAAATTAGTGTTAAAGTGCTTGTTTCATATAAACTTATAAGCTTAACAAACCGACAAAAAAAAAAAAAAGTTTTTGTCTCCAACTTGATCGATCACAAATATCTGGGGTCAAAACATTGATTAGACACTGTACATAGATAAATTTATAGGCATAAAGGCCATCCTACAATGTAGAGGTGGTTTTTTTTTTTCCTTTTTTGGTTAAAAAAAAAAAAAGAGGTAAAGTTTAAAAACAATGCACCCAAGTAGTATTGAATTTAAAGATGTGAGGAGAGCCACCTAAGAGAACCACATTAATCCCAAAGTTTATTGATCTTAAGCACACTTTAATATGCAAAGAATGGTGGCGCACTTATAATACAGGGCAAGTATTTATACTTTTTTCCTCATTAAAACCCATAAAGGTATATAGTTTGAGGTCCTACCCGATTCTCAGTGCTTAGCAGCATGTTTTTGTTGGCCTTTGCTTTACCTGAATTGTACTTTGAAGCTTTGGTCAGTTAGGCTTGTATCTTTTGTAGACAAAACCCATTAACCACTGAAGCATGCATTGCAGCCCTAAGCTATTGTCTGGACAGGGGCTGGTTGGTAGGCAGCTGTTTGGCACCTGTGTGCAGTGAGGGAGACGCAGCCAACAACAGGTGCTTCACCTGCTTCGGTGACGTCAGTAATCTCATGAGGGGAGTACCCCCTCTGGGAGAAAATGCTGCTTAAACTACAGCTCGGGGTTTTTTTCCCCCCATTTCCTTAAACTGTTGGCCCTGAGCACAAGCGTTAAATGCACAGTGAGTTGCTATGAAAAGCAACTC
The DNA here is from genome assembly GCA_025773905.1 of Chitala chitala. Classification (NCBI taxonomy): domain Eukaryota; kingdom Metazoa; phylum Chordata; class Actinopteri; order Osteoglossiformes; family Notopteridae; genus Chitala; species Chitala chitala. The sequence continues at coordinate 2,068,336 of JABJVR010000034.1, read as the reverse complement.
ACTGTGGGGGGGGGGCAATGCAGAGCTTTCAGTGCCGTAAGATGGAGCCTTGCAGGACTTGTCCTCAGGAGTGGGGTTGACTTTGTTTAGGACGTCCCATCTTGCATGCAGACTCTCTTCACATTTGCCCTTCCTCATCACCTTTGTCTCTGCTCACAAATGCATATTGATTTCGAGTCCTGTCCTGACCTGTGTTTGGCTGATTCTATTTTTGTTTCTGAAGCAGGGAATCTTGGAATTCTTAAGTTGCTATTTTTATCTCGCCCACGTTTTTGTTGCATCGTGCTTGTTTCGCTGTATGTTTTTCCTCTCACCGGTCCTGTGACTGCTGCCATGCTCTGGGGCTGTCTGCCTGCCTGCGCTGCTTCTGTCTTCCTCTTGTTCTGTTATGCCGCTCTAAGTGATGTGGAACCCTTGATGGGAGCTGAAGTGGACTCCACACCTTTTCTTTGCTATCCTTCCTGTGCCCTGTATTCTGTATCCATGTATGGGACTGGAACATTCCAAGGATGGTGACCTACGTTGCGTTTGGCTCCTCTTAAGCTGGCTGCACACTGTCATCTTATGTAGATGTACATATGTCTGTCTGCTTTCCCTGAGACAACATTATGATCAGTTTACTTTCTATTATATAAAGTCTCTTTGGTATCTAAATTAATTTGTGTGTGTCATATATCCAGTGACAGACTTCACCATTGATTGAGAACTGTAACTGGATGGACACTAAACTGAAGCTATTCCAAACATTAATCAAGCTAAGACCTTGTTTTCAGCCTGTGACATGGGGCCCCTTTCATCAGAGGAGCATCCAGAGGCTTTGTCTGTGTCCTCCTTTTTGGGTGAAACTGCAGCTCAGCCTCAAATTGCACAAGTGCCCCTTTGTTGTAGAGTTGGAGTTTTTTGGGGGGGGAGAGAAGAAGGAGAAGATGGATCTCTGTACAAGGAGAGGGTAGTGCTGGTCCCTGTGCTTGGCCTGTCAGGCACCATTAATCTCCTGGGGGGAGGCATACATAGTGGCTAACAGTCCTGTAGCACACACAGTTGGCTGTCAGCCCTGTCAGTCAAAGCACAGGCCCATGCTTCAAGGCACACCACGCTTGCAGACTTGATGACAGAGTGTAGGTCTGAGTGTGTCGGATGGGCTTTTGTTTCTGGCAGGTTGTTTTTGTTGCCACCTGGCTGAAAACCTCATCCCTTCCAGCTTTGGTATGTCATAGTGGGCTGGTTGCAGTACTTCTCACATGTGGAAGACTGACTGATCACGTTGCCTGAAGTTTGCTTACTGAGAGGAAATTCAATTCTGTCCACCTTGGCTGCTTTCCTCCCTGGAGAGAGCCCTGTCCCAGTGCATGCTGGTTCTTTAAGCCTGCACCCAGGCCAAATATTTTGTGGTGTCCCTTCCTTTTTTTTTCCCCTTCTTTGTGGGTGCCTCTCTGGACTTTTTCACCAGTAGGCGGTCAGTGTTTTGCAAAGCTTTCCCCACATGCTGAAGTTCTGTAGGTTGTATGCATGTTAATTTCTGTACATGTGGATGGTTCTGGAGCTTGACATCTAGCTTGCTGGCACCCTGGAGGGTGACGAAGGTGTGAATGCTGCTGTCTGGCTGCTGAGGTTTGATTTGCTTGTGTTCTGATGCCTATTAAACCTGGTTACTCTGTTTGCTGAACGTCCCATGTTGAAATTGCCCCACATTTTTAATAGACCCATGTGTTGGGTCAAAACATGCCTAAGCCATCACCCCATCTATAGTATTTAAGCAGTGAATCAGGACGATGTTCCACCTCCTAGGGTAGGGCTGTAGGAGGACTGTAGTAGACACAGAAGAATGCCAGTTTTCCTCCAATTCCCGTTCCTGCTGGCATTTATGTGAGAGTAAGTGCGCTGAGATTCCTAGTGTGGCTGTTTTGGCTTCGGTGGCGGTACGGCTCTGCGTGTTGGGCCGCTGTCCTGCCAATGAGAGCGAGCCGCCCCTGCACTTGCCCTCCTTTGTTCCTTCCTGTTTGGTTTGTGCGTTTCATTGGCCAGAGGTTTGTGGCTTTTGTGTTTTTGCTTTGGATCCCCCCTGCCTTCCGTCTTGTGCCATTCAGTTTTGGGTTCTGTTGGAATGAAGTTCCCTTGTAGTGTGATCCCTTTTGCCAAGGAAATTTCTTTCTTGGTCTGTGAGAGGGTAAATCCAGAGATTAAACCCTGCCTGCCTTTTCTTTTGAATAATGCAGGCCTGACTGGAACAATGACTGAAATGCTGAGCAATCTGTGGTTTTGCTGGATTATATTTAACATCTTTCACCTCCGCATAGAGCATTAAACACTTGCTAGCTAATGGAAGGTTTTTCATTGGCTGCATTAGATGAGCTGTATGTAATAATGACCCAGCACAACTGCTAAAAATAAATTTGATGTGTCAAAGAATGACTGATGGTGCATCATCCTGATTATCCCTGTGTTTGGCCTTTTGTTTTGTTTTGCTTTCATTTACTGTATTAAGATTAATTAATGCTGTTATCTGCAAACAAACACAAAGGATGATGTCCCTTCTATTGCCCTCCCCTAAACCCCTCCCCCACCAAACTGGAGAGAAGGAATAGCTAAGGAAGGTGCTCTTGGTACCGTGTGTTGTCTGTGAATCCTGGAAGCCTGGGGGGGGGTGCATACATCTGAACTCCAGCCTGCCTGATGCAGGCTACCCGCTCCACAGGAAAAGCCCCCCCTTTAAGAAAAGGCGGGTGTCAAGCTGGCCTGGCTGTTTGGATGTGGCAGATAACCAGGGCTATCCTGTGGGGTTGGGGGGTGTAGGCAGGGAATTGGACAGATAACGTTGGAATGAGAGCACAGCCCTTGATGGAAAATACCGGCCGCCCCCCCCCCCCCCCCCGGCCGCGGGGGGGGGGGGGGGGGGGGGGGGGGTGGTTTTTAAGGTGTAGTAGGGTGGTGTGTGTGGTTGTTGGGTTTGGGGGGGGG
>JABJVR010000034.1:2052405-2065278 GCA_025773905.1 Chitala chitala | reverse complement strand
TTTCTGCCTGAATGATCGCTTTGTTTTTGTGTAGTTTGTTGCTGTGAGATTCTCAGACTATATTCCCACTACACACACACACACACACACACACACACACACACACACACACACACACACACACCCCCACCCCCACTCCCAGGGCTTGGCCTATTCCAGCTCCCTCAGACTAGTCCTGTTCATCAAGACTTCAGTGGAGTGTCGAGTGAGAAAGTTTTGCTCTGGACCTTCATCCCACACTTGGCCTTTTGACACTTTGTTTGTCTAGCAGTTAGTAAAAACCACAAAACAAAAATCTCATTGTGAAACCGGACATATTTTTGGTTATTCTTTAAATTTTTTTATGTCTTAATTGCTTCACAATGAACTGCCTGCTCTGTGTGGCGTACAGACTGAGGATGAGCAGAGTCTGTTGAAGAGGTCTAGCACTAAGGCTGGGAAAAATGAAAAAAATTTTCATCACAGTAATTTTTTTTTTTTTTTTTTTTCTTCTTCTTATCAGTCTCTCTACTCTGTCCTATGTTCTGTGCTGTGTCAACCTACCTTGACGTGGCTGTAACTGTATTCCAGCCATGTGATTGGTTCAGTGCAGTGCTATTCTTACTATCATTGGCTGTTATTGTCTATCAAAACATAGATTAAATGAGTTCTTTTGATTAATTATTGTTTTATCACCCAGCCCTACCTAGCACAGCTGCTCAATTTCCATCTCACGTCCCCTTTCAGACTTGGTGGTTGATCAAGCTCTGCGTTGGTTTTTGGTTCATATTGAACAGCTGCTCATCTATCTTAGTCCTGTAGAATTTTTTTTTTCTTCACTCGCATGACTGATGTTGTAATGTATATTGTATGTTTATCATGTTTCATCGTCTTTGTGTGTCCACAGCAAATAGTGTATGTCTGATCTTTGGCTGACTTTTCATCATCTTTTGAGGTGTTCATGTGTCAGCAAGTTGCTGATAAATAGTTTATCCCAGTGGGTGGGAGGAGGGGGGCTGTAGTTTGGGCTGTGTCAGTGCACCACGTGGCCACTGTAGTCAGGCGGCCTGGGAATGTGCTGTGCCAGCCTGCTGACCTTCTCCTGGGGCCCCCCTCAGACAGCTGGAGCTCTAGAAGGGGGACTGGCGGACTCTGTGGTGAGTGAGAGTAATTCCTAGAGCCTTTGCTTGGGGAGTCCAAGCATGTTTGTTCTTTTTCACAGCCCACCCTTTATATGAACTCAAATGTAACAAATGAGGGATGTGAATTCCACTGGTAGCCCCACCAAAACTTTGTGTTCTGTTCTCATCTCCGATATGCAAACTTGCTCAGCAGCAGATCAAAGTTCATTTAGCAGTTATTTAAATGAGCAGTGTCCAGTGCTAGGTGTCACAGGATTAGTCGTGAACTCTTCACTTTCATTTGTCTCATAGCAGTATTGTAGCTGCATTGTCACTAGTTGTCAATACTGCAATTAATCCATACATTACGGTTTGTCCCAATTTTTCATCAGTATTTTCAACCTTTGCATCAAGTTATTTCTGTCTATAATTTCAAAAATGCAGTAAATTGACTACCTCTGAAATGAAGTACAAGTCAAATGTTTTTTTTTTTTCTTCTTCTCTACATTTGCTGTTTTAAAAACAAATATGCTCTTTATGTGTACGTGAAAAAATGGAGACTTTGACTTTAAAACATAAAAAAAACTATCAACTATCAATGCCATTTTTGGGTTTCTAGACAGAAATTTTGTTGAATTTTTCAGCAGAATTTCAGTTTGGTTGCCAGTTAGAGGGATGCATCACATTATTTCTTTATTTTATCAGCTGTGAACGTTTGGGGGGAAAGCCAAGGTTGCCAGTTGGAAACAAAAGTTGTAAATGTCATTTTGTCACTTTTTGCGGTTAAACCCTTCAAATGCATAGTTTATGAAACTGGGACTTGAAGTGTGCAACAACTTTATTCAAGATACTTTGTAGTTAAAGGCTGTTAGTGCCTGTTAAAGTTGGCCTGATTTAAATTTTAGTAGTTCCATTATTTCAGTATCGGAGTGTTAATGATCAGCATACAATGATTAAATCATGATACATTGAATCATAATGCTGGTGTCGTGACTATCGCATCATGGGCTAGTTGGCCGTACCCAGCTGTAATTGTGTCTATCCACATGACTCTTCTTTGACAAACACCTACCAACTTCAAGAAGCAACCCCCTCTTACAAATTTCTTTACATCTCCAGGGACATCCATATAGAGCTTCTTGGCTCTGAGGTACTGTAAGTCACTTTAACGGACAGACAAGTTCATATAAACTGTAAAACTTATTCATGTCACACTTCAGGGGCTGTTAGGAAAACCAGTAGGCAATAAAATTACTGCTTTGGTCACTTGCATATCTGTGTGCGAAAATGGGAAACTAAGAGAAGATGTTGTGGCAGTCCTAGGGGAAAGTGTTGGGAGCTGCTTGCTTGGCCATTATGCTGTACAGATTAACCTTTTTTTGTTTCTCGTAATAACGTGGTTTAATGAGTGAAGATGGTTACTCTGCATTGCTTCTTATAAATCTAAAACAAGTCACAGACGTTGCCCTGTTGTCAGAATTGGTGTGTTTGCAATACCTGTTTGCAATGTTGTGTGTGTGTGTGTGTGTGTGTGTGTGTGTGTGTGTGTAAACTTAAATAGAACTACAATTACAAAGTCTTTTGGAGAAATGGGATAAAGATTACTTATTATTTTTTTTTTTTATAGAGGAAATGGTCCTCATTATGAAATTAAAAGGCATCTAATTGTCATGAGTACTGACAGGTGAGAGGCCCCCCAAATATGTTAGATTGTGGTTTGGGTGCTGTTTGTTGCCATGGTGACGTGAATGACAAAGCTAGCCCTGCAGTCTCTGGACTGGTGCTGTTCTCTTGTTGTGGCAAATGCAAATGGATGCTCTAGTACTTGGGGCCTCCAAGATGTCCAGCCTTGAATCGAATAGGTTACGGCTTACCCTTTGGATCTGAGATCTGCTTTTTAGAGGGCCTCAAATGCAAGTTTGTAAATGTCTTTTTCACCCATTTTAAAATTGGAACAGGACACTTAAGTTGAGCAGGTTTATGTTGTGACTTAAATAGTTCTTTCCAAGCATTTTGATTTGATGACTGTGTGTATACTGCGGCCTTTTTGTGCTGAGATATGTGCTACATGGTGTGGTGACCTTTCTTTTAAAGGACTGATGTTGTCAGTGCTGCTTGGAGCTGTATGGTACAGGGACTTTCTCCATCTATTCAGTCTGGTTGGCCAGTGTGCATTACTTTTTGTGTAGGATTGTTTACACTTCATATAGCTAATGTTTTGAATATGTAAATGAGTATGACTTCTGCCCCTGTTTCTATGAAAGCCTGCATGTTGTGCAACAAGGCCCTTGCAACAATGCCTGTGGGATGCTGGTGCCACCTACTGGGTGACCTTGGAAGTGCTTAGAATGCAAAACCTTGGTTTGTGACTGCAAATTCGCCTTTTCTCAGCCCTAAAAACTGACAGTTGCTGTTCAACATAATTTCAAGTGGGAGTTAATTTTCTGTTTTTGTATCTAATTTACTTGAGCCATACCTATTTGGAAAGTCATTGAAAAAGCAGAACTTGCCGACTTCCATCTGGAAGTGTAACACTGTCCAAGTTCTGAAGTTTTAATCGTGGTGAAGCATATGAGTAACGTCCCTGTGTGAAGCGCATGTAGCTACACTGTTTCTCTGTGAAATGTGAGTATAGTGTATGTGCAGAGAGGAGGAGTCCTTCGTTCTGGCTGAGAATTTTGTGCTCGGAATTCATTGCTCATACCGGTGAGAGAGATTTATGTGCATTTTAATTTTTTCTTCATTCATCTCTTAGAACACTGTTGCTTCTTCTTGGACCTGTGTTCTGTCTGATGGCTTTACTTTGAGGATCTTTTAGGATCAGTGGGGTTAGGGTTCATATGTCAGTGTGCTGTGGCTGTAATGTTGGTACTAAGCAAGCCTTTGAATCTCAGCTTCAAAAGCATTCCTGTGTTTGTGTGGGGGGTGGCATGGCTTTGGGTTTGAACAGATGGGTAGCATCTTGTCCTCCTGTCTCTGGCAGTGAGCTTAAGCAGACATCATCACAGGTCAAAATGCATTGGTCTGTAAGGGAAAAGTCTGGAGCCTTCCATTTAAAAATGAATGTGCTTCAGGCCTGCATCATATATTCCATTTCTGTGGAACAGATTGTGTCAAGCCTCATGCTCTCTCACACGTACTTAGTGATTACAGGAAGCAGCTTGCTTCTCAGGAAACACATTGTGACTCTCTTGACATTTATTGTTCATTGTTCTACATGGCCTGGTGTCTCCTGTCCACTGTGCTGCCTCCCACCCCCCTTAGCCATGGAACATTCTGGTCCAGTTCTCTTGTGGCTTGTCTTTTTGGGTCAGTGTCAGGTTGCAGCATCATCCTTCCATCTGTGCTGTCTCATGGAAAATGGGCCCCTTTCCTCTGTGCTGAGTTGTCATGGTTGTCCGTTGTAAATCCGAAACAGTCCATTGAGGGGCCCTTTTTGCTCATCCTGAATGCATTGTGACCTCGCACAAATTTACAGCATACCTCTGTCAGCAGGCAACAGCTCTTTTCTGCTGCTTTAAATCTGGGACCGTTGATATTCCCGGTTTGGAGAACTGTACTGTGACTACAGTACATCTCTGAACTTCTCCCGGTCCCTCAGTGAGTGTTCAGAGTGTCTGCTGACAAAAATGGCCAGCCTGTAAGTGGACTAGAACTTTTATTAGTCTGTTTCAACTCTGCTTTTCCTTGTTATACAGAGATGGTTGGGATTTAGGTCTCCAGGGTGGTGTGGAGGTGCAGAGCCTGCTCAAGAACATCTCTTGTCTTAAAAAGGAGGCCTGGTTGCCTGTTCTGTAGAAGGTGGTTAGACCATGAGTGCACTGAGCATGGAGGTGCTAGTGGAAAACCTGCTTGGCATGTGTAACAGCTCGCTTCATTCACTGAAAACAAAGGAGGAGTCCAGGATACTTGTTCTGAAAATAAAATGTTGTTATTGAGAGAAGCTGCTGTCCTGTAAGCTGTCATGGGGGCACAGCCGCTTGTGTGTTTCATAATTTGGGTTAAGGGGGTGGACATGCTGGTTTGAAACTGAAGGGACTCATTACAGGTTGGTGCACAGTGAAGTTGAGTTAAATGTGGACAAATGTAAAGTTGAACTGAGCACTTTTCATTTGTGTGAACACAGAAACCTGAAAGGCTTATAAATTACAGTGCTCCTGGAGATAAACTGACTGCTTCCCACCGGCTGACTTCAGCAGCTGAACGGCTGATGGTGTGGTGTGGAGTACGCAGTAACGGCTCTCTTATTCTTCTGTCTCCAGGACCTCGAGTTCCATGGGGTCATGCGCTTCTACTTCCAGGACCGTGTGGCGGGCAATTTTGCCACCAAGTGTATCCGGGTCTCCAGCACAGCCACCACGCAAGATGTCATCGAGACTCTGGCCGAGAAGTTTCGGCCTGATATGAGAATGCTGTCCTCACCTAAGTACTCACTGTACGAGGTCCACGTCAGCGGCGGTGAGTCTGCGGGGCATGGTGATGGAGGGTATTCTGGGTTACATGTGTTTCTGAGTCATCAGCCCTCATAAAGCCCCCCCCCCCCCCAAGTCATTTTAGAACCCATCTTTAAGTGCTGAAGTGTTTGAGTGGATTAGCACCTGTTGCTTGTGGATAATTAAACCTAAATGGTTGCATGTTTTGAACTGTCTAATGTAATTATAATTAAAATGCAGTTCTCTGTGTTAATGAGGACAAATCACAAAGTCTGTGATCCAGAACTCTGAATACAGTGCATCACTTTTTGATTTAAGTGATGATGATTTACCAGTGAACATCAGGTCCCTTTAAAGCTGTGTTATTGGAGCTCGGATGTAAAAACAAACTGGAGAGAAGCTGTTTTTTAGAAGTAGTAACCTGTACCTTCCACAGTAGGAAGCTATAGTACTTAAACTGGACATTGGTTGATACTGAGTCCATTTGAGTCCTAATGAGGTTGAGCAGCACAATTAATCTAGACTATTTAATGGTATCTTATTGTTTATATGGCTGTAGGCGTACCATAACTAAGTTGCTTTGGATGGATTTGCATGCTTGCAAACTAAACCTGGTGTTCATTTTGAATGTTGAGTCAAAGCTGTTCAGGCAGGGGAGGACACAGTCTTTATGTTGTAACCTTTAGGATCATGATGGTTAAGGAAGCACATTTGATTTGGACCTTGGGAGCCTCTTCACGGTGTCCTTTGGACATTGGTGTGTTTGGTTCAGCTCCTACATTGCCAGGGCCCAATGCAAAAAGTTCACATGCTGTCAACAGTTTCCTTTAATTAAGGGAGGGAGGGAAGTGCGGGGGGTATAAAGGGAGGTGGGGGGTGAAAGTGAGGTTGTATAACTGCTTGCAGTTAAATGTGGATGCATATCAAACTGTTCGTTTGAGCATTGAGCTTTTTTTTTTTCAGTCTCTGAATCAAGGCCCATCTTTAATCTCCTACTTAGAAAGATTATCCATGTTGAGTGATTAATTTCTTTGGTTGTGTTCAGTTGGGTAATGCTTTGAAGGATGTGCTTGCATGTTTGAATCCCAGGTGGAAAAGCATGTTAAACAATTTTGAGGCAGTAATTTACAGTGCAATACACATATGTCAGACTCTTCTATGTATGTCTGTTATAGATGTGATTTTAATGTGTCTCACAATGTGTTAACTGCTGTGCTTCCTGTGTCTGGTAGAAGAACGGAAGCTGGACCTGGATGAGAAACCCCTGGTGGTGCAGCTGAACTGGAACAAAGATGACCGTGAGGGGCGTTTCGTTCTGAAGAACGAGAATGATATTGTGCCCAAGGTGAGCCCATGCCTAAAATCTCCACCGTCTGGCTGTTTAAAGACTTTGCAATGCAGCCCATGTGTTGAGGGTACAGTGGACCATCTATCAGCATGTTGCAGTTCTTGGGAGGAGAGATAAAAGGCAGTATATGTGGCTTTTTCCTGGGGGGGGTGATATTAATTTTAAGTGTAACAATTGTACCTTTTTCTTTTTTGGTAGCCATGGTCCATCAAGATCTTTATTGTCTTCAGTCACATTTCCTAATCTTGAGCTTGCCCTAAAAGCCTGCTTCTGAAAGTCCAGAGTGGCGCTTAGTGGCCTGAGTGGCATTTATGGTGTGAGCCTGAAGCTGCCATGAAGCCTCAGGAGCATTGTGTGACTGCTGAGAGGAGAGCCCTGGTCCTTGTGGGTCTCCCAATAGTATGGGGGCTATGTGGGATCTCTCCTGCTCAGGCTCAGGCAAAACGAGAAAAAGCAGCACCACTTATGGATTGTGACGCTGAAAAGTGCAGTCCAAAACTGCTACATACACTAGGGTTCTTAAACTGGTCCAGATGAAAATGGGTAGGCAGCAGGATGCCTGTTGTTTCAAAGATTTCCCCATTAGAAAGGCCTGTGACCTGCTCAATGAGCTCCTTAGAAAGTTACATAACCTCAACTGCATCACTAACTGTCCAACTGTAAAACTATATAACAATACTACAAATAAAGCTGTAAATATTATGCGGTTGTGGGCGTGGCTAATCAGGTTGTTTTACATTTTTACTAGCATAAAGAGTGAACAGTGTAATGATAATGACAACACAATGATTATGGCCATAAACCATAGTGGTTAAGAAATGGAATTTATGAGTACACTGTAGATGGGATAGCTGATTATAGGTAATTCCTTGTTTAATAAATGAGTGCCCCCTCAATGGACTGTGACCGCTGCACAATTGTTTGTCCAGTAACCCTGACAGCCACAGAAATGGTAGCATGATAATCTGCCCCTTTGTGTTGACAGGTACTCTGTAAACCAGTGTAGAATCTGCCTTCCTTATTCTCGAGTGTGGTTATACATGACATATATGTTTGTCACCGCTGCTTGTTTATTCTCCCATGTGACAGCATGTGGGCCCTGAATAGGGCTCTTCGGTTGTTCTTTTTGGGCCACTGCTCTTAGCCCCTTAAAGTGGTGCTTCTAATATGTTACCTTAGCACTCAGGCTTGTGACAGCTGAGTTAGAAAGAGACACACAAAGACACCCATACTTCTGTACCCACTCTGGTCTGAATCACTTACTTTTGATGGAAGAGTCTTTAGTTCATACAATTGTGCTGCATACCATACAAGGTTTCTGTATTTTGGTAAGTTTTTTTTTTTTTTTTACTTGGTACATTTACTGTGTGAGATCTCTAATTACCACTCCACCTGCTGGCCATATAAGGTCTTCTAACCAAATCAAGGCTCTGTGACACCTAGGTTTTTGGCCCAGTCCCCCGCAGTGGGCGGTGTGCAAATTCTGCTAATCGCTTTATCCGCTGAGCTGGGTGCTCTTTCTTGCTTGGTCTCATTTCTTCGTTCCCTCTGGATCCCCCTGTAGAGGACTCAGACCAACGGACCAGAGAAGCAGGAGAAAGAAGGAGTCATCCAGAACTTCAAAAGAACACTGTCTAAAAAGGAGAAGAAGAAGGAGAAGAAGCGGGAGAAAGAAGCCTTTGGCCGCATTCCAGATGGGGATGAGAACATTTTAAACAGAGAGGATGGGTAACACCAATACACCTGTCTTTCCCAAAACCTTACTGTCTTCACACGCTTAATCATTATTCTGGAGTTTGCAGTATTTTTGTTAAGTCTCTTTAAGGTTGTAGGCTGCTCAATGTAATGCCTTTACTTCAAGCCCTTTTATTCCTGTTGTGATATTGGGCAGAGGCAATATCTGAGGCTTTCCCAATAATGGGTTTGTATTGTTCTCCTGCACCATTTGGTGAAAGTTAAAGGAAGATGCCTTTGTCCAACCTGTACTCTTAAAGCGATTAATGGATTGCCATATTATAGGGCTTCTAGGATAGATGAAGGGGGGAACACTAGGTAGACCACTTCCTATCACAGGTTTGAGAACTCACAGCTCACCTCCTCACTTTTTCTTACTTCATCTTTTGTGCCTCTTTCAGAGAGAACTCCAGACTTGCTGCTGAAGTCTACAAGGACATGCCAGAGACCAGCTTTACACGGACAATCTCCAACCCCGAGGTGGTAATGAAGAGGCGGCGGCAGCAGAAGCTAGAGAAGAGGATGCAGGAATTCCGCAGCAACGATGGGCGGCCTGATTCGGGTGAGCCTTGGCTCTCGTTTGTCCGTTTAACCTTCATTTGTCCAACTGGGGTGTAGGAATGTGGGAACTCCACCTCTATATTAAATGGAGTGTTCTGTTTCATTTGCTGTTAAAAGTAGCTTGCTTTGAGATGGTGCTCTTGATGGTTTTTGATCGAGGGCAGATCATTTTGTAGTCTGCTTTTGGTTGTCAGCTAGGCTGATGGACGTGCATCTGGCTCTCTGTGTGACCCATTTGTCCTGATAAGCTCCTAGCCGCCCTATCTCCACAGTCAATTGTCCTGTCTCGTAAATAAATCTTGCAAACATAATGGTTCAATGTAGCATAGCCGGCCCTGGGCATAGGCCGTATAGGAACACGCAAACATTGTGCTGTCACAATACTGATCAGCTATAACATTATGACCAATGACAAGTGAAGTAAATAACATTGATTAGCTTGTTACAGTGGCACCTGGAAGTAGGTGGAATTTTTTAGACAGCAAATGAACATTTTGTCCCTGAAGTTCATGTGATGGAAGGAGGAAAAATGGGCAAGTATAAGGATTTGAGCGACTTTTGCTAGGTGACTGGGTCAGAGCAACTCCAAAACTGCAGCTCTTGTGGGATGTTCCCTGATCTGCAGTGGTCAGGACCTACCAAAAGCAGTCCATGGACAGGAAACTGGTGAACCAGAGACAGGGTCATTGGTGGACAAGGCTCATTGATGCAAGTTGGGAGTCATAGCTGGACCATGTAGTCCAATCCAATAGAAGAGATGGCGGAGGCAATATGATTCTTTGAGCAATGTTCTGCTGGGAAACCTTGGGTCCTGCCATTCATGTGGATGTTACTTTTGATGTGTACCTCCTACCTAAACATTGTTGCTGACGAAGTACAACCTTTGGAAACAGTATGTCCTGATGGCAGTGGCCTCTTTCAGCAGCATAATGTGCCTTGCTACACTGCAAAAAATGGTTCAAGAATGGTTGGAGTATCACAATGAGTTCGAGGTGTTGACTTGGTCTCCAAATCCTCCAGATCTCAATCCAGTTGAGCAACTGTGGGATGTGCTGGAAATACAAATCCGACCCATGGGGACCCGACCTCGCGACCTAAAGAACTTTAAGCTTCCACTACTTATGGCTTGGTGGCAGATACCACAGCGTACCTCCAGAGGTCTAGTGATGTCCATGCCTCAAGTGGTCAGGACTGTTTTGGTGGCAAAACGGGACCTACTCAATATTAGGCCAATGGTTGTAATATTATGACTGATATTGCATCTTACACCATTCCTCTTCCCTTCGCAGGTTGATATGCCCATTTTGGTGTAACCAGTTGTCTATTTTTGGATAGCGTACTTAGCATCTCTTATTTAATTTACACTACTTTCCCCATAGGAGGTTGAGACATTTTTTTTCCTGTGTCTGGCTGAGCATCCTTGGTTTGCTCTGACTGGTTAGTTTTTGCTTGGGCAACACTGTTGACTGGGCTGTGTCCCACAAACGGCATGTACCCTAGGTCTTACACAGATCAGGCCCTGTGACTGCAGGGCCTTATAGGATGTGCAGCCATTTTCTTTCATGATTTCCTGGTCCCATATGAGGTGATGTTTAATTGAAATTTCCTTACACACACAGCAGGTCTCTACTTGGCCCAGGTTTGTATAGTATGGGTATTGCAAGAGCGTGGAGGTGAAGAGGTGAATTGTACTGATGGCCACTGTCGAAGTATGTAGGGAGAATTTAATCTGCTCCGCAACCTCTGACCTAGGCTTATTTTTAAATGACATTAGCAGACATTGGCAATCATCATCTGAATACCATTCTTGCATCCCTAGAATGTGCTTAGTTGAATGATACAAGTAATTTTTTTTTTTAATTTTTTTTTTTTCTTTCCCCTGACTTTGTCTACTGACACTTAGGAGGGACGCTGCGGATCTATGCAGACAGCCTAAAGCCCAACATTCCCTACAAGACCATCCTGCTGTCAACGACAGACACGGCAGACTTCGCAGTGGCCGAGGCGCTGGAGAAGTATGGCCTGGAGAAGGAGAACCCACGGGAATACTGCATCGCCAGGGTGAGGACTTAGTCTGGAAACAGCACGGAGATGCTCAAACGCACTGCTTCTTTTCATACGGCAGTCCGCACATGTGCAGCGGTACTTCCCAAAGTACTGCATATACACAAACAAGTGTCAGGCCAGTCAGTCTGTTAATGGATCATGTACAGTGTCGCTTCATGTTACAGAATAGGCTGCCTCAGGACACTTCGGTTATTTACACCAAACTTTCAATATGGGAACAAAAACAATGCACAGTGCTGATTTCGGTAGAAGAAATACTAACCACTTTTGATGGGTGAGTAATCATGGAAATTTTGTGTTGCAGTAATTATGGCCTGCTCTCTCCGGGAGTAGTCATACTACGCCATGTTGCCACTGACTTTCCAATAATGGCGTGTGTCACTGGCCATATGATTACAGCTCACTTGAGATGGCACCACTCACTGCACGAAATAAATGAGCTCTCCAGGGCTAGCAATGACCATGTGCTGTTGTCAGGGGCAGTAGAAGCACGCTGAGCTCAGTAGTGTTTCCTCCTCTACTCTGTTGGGTGCTTGGACTCCTCATTCCCCTTTCTCAAGGCGCGGCAGAGGCCACTGCTTTTTGGTAACTGAGTTGCTGGCCCTTCGAATGTGTAGGCATATTTGGAGTGGAGGTGTGGGAGAGTTGCTGCCAAAGCGCTCAAGTAATCTGCCTTGTCAGCGTGTGACAAATATCTCTGCGTAAACACAAGCCTTCACCATCTGGCCCTGCTTAATGCCCTTGCCTGATGGCTCCAGTTGGGGCAAATCACGTTAAAAGTCCCACAGGGGCCATCACCATTTCAGTAGACCTTTCCTACATCCGTCCTGCTGTTTAATTATACATCTGTGTCATTAATAAAGCCCAAATTAGGTGCATCTCCGCCTGACACAGAAAGTGCATTTGCTACGCTTGCGTCCTCTGACAAAAGTAATTTTCCATCTGTGCCCCGGACACTGAGGAAATTTCCGTAAGCTCCAGTGATGATTGCGGTGCGGTTTCAGGATGTCTCTACCAGCTAAGAATCTGCCATGTGCCATGGAGCGAAAGCGTTCTCTTTGTGTATGGCTGTCTAGCTGCTTATAGAGGCACAGTATGTGGAGTCTGCATGCTGTGAAACTGAGAAGTATCATTTTGGACTGATAATCCCTGTGGAAATGAAGCCAGATGAGAATGTACTGTATGCTTCTCTGTTTCACCTTTAGCAGTGTTTACTGAAAACCACAGATATGAACATTTTGTAAACACTATAGTGTAAAGCAAGACTGCCACAGACTGTGAAACCACAGCATGTAACCTTGTGGATTGTGTTGTCAAACCGGTGCCAGAGAACTTTGGTACCAGTCCTAGATAAGTTTCTGGTTTGGGGCAGAACTGAAATTGCTCTCTGGTTTTTCATCCAAAGATGGGGGAGGGAAGAATGACCAAGAATTGAAAACTTTGAAATGGCTTGGAAAACTTTGTGGACAGTGTTTTAATTATACAATTTTTTCCAATTACACACATACACACACACACACACACACACACACACACACATATATATATGTACCGGTGTGTATGTATATATATATATATATATATATCTATATATACACACACATAAACTGGCATGCAGAAGCCACCGAGG
>JABJVR010000034.1:2040578-2052305 GCA_025773905.1 Chitala chitala | reverse complement strand
TTTTTTTTATTTTTTTTTTTTTTTTTTTTTTTTTTTTTTTTTTTTTTTTTTTTTTTTTTTTTTTTTTTTTTTTTTTACATTTTTACGTAGGCTGTAAAAATGTTGGTTAGTTTGAAGTTTAATCCACAAATCTTTGAATTACTTCTTAGGAAAGTAAATGAGTATCTTAATGTCAAAACCCGGAGTCACAGATATAAGAATCACAACGATGTGGCCTTTTATCTTGCCTCAGAGCTGCTGAGTTGATGACACGGACCGGCTCGGTAGTTACTCTGGAGGTTGCTAAGCAAGGGGCCATCTACCATGGCTTGGCCACGCTCTTGAACCAGCCGTCTCCCATGATGCAGAGAGGTAAGACCTAATTTTTGAAGTGTTGCTTTTTTAAAACTGGAAGTGGCCCACCTTTTAGCGCGGCTGAAGAGTGTTTTCAAACCTCAACATTGGTGAGGAATGTAAAAAGTCTGTAAAGTGTCTCTATATATGTAGATTTTCAGCTGTCATTAGCATCCTGATTACTGGCATTTGTGAAGGTTATCAGTTTTGCCTGTTAAATCAGCATAAAGACGTGCTTGTATATTGTACCTGTTGCATAAGTGTTGTTGCATACAAATTGCCAAAAATAATCATGAGGAACAAATGATCTCTTAGTAAACGTTCAAGAATTTATTTATGTAGTTATTTTAATAACAATTGAGTATAAGTTTGTTTAACCCCCCCTCCCCCCTACCCCTACTTCAACATCAAGCATCTGACCGTGGCCGTGACAAAGGAAAAGGCAGACCAAAGAGTGAGGGCTTTGAACTTTACAACAATTCGGTGCAGAACGGCTCCCCTGAGAGCCCCCAGGGGGCATGGGACTCCTACCCTGAGCCAAAGAAGATGGGTGGAGAAGAACGGTTGATGAAGAACCGGGTTGACCACCGCTCCAGCCCCAATGTGGCTAGTGAGTTTCCTGCCCTTCGTTTCTGTGTTCTGATCACCATTCAGTAAACCTCAGTATGCGTATACCGTGTATATCGGTACTTAATTTCAAATCTCCACAGACCAAGCTCAGAGCCCAGGAGGGAAGCCTGTCTATCCAGGAGGACCTGGGACCAAGATCACCTCTGTTTCCACAGGCAACCTGTGTGCTGATGTGAGTGTGCTGTCAGCATCTTGCTGTGGAATTTCCCATGGAGCCGTGTTCCGGAGGCCTTTCCTGAGGTCTATAAATACACACATGGACATATGGGACACAGCTGTGCAGCTCTATTGTCCAAACAGTTTCTGTAGTTCACAAAAACTAATATGCTTTAGGAAACCGCAAAACTGGTCATCCTGTGTGAGCAGATTTATGTGGTACATCACCAAGTGTCGGTCACAATTAATAATAAAAGGAATCAATTGTTTTGACCAGCATATCTGATGATCTTTGTAGTGTTTTTGTACCACATCTAGGATTCGTTTCACTCTTTTCCCCCTTTTATAATTTACTGTAATGAATACTTACCCTCATTATACCTTGAATGTGCATATTCATGCTTGTTTAAAGGCATGAATTTGACTTTCTGTATATTCTGCTGTTTTTCCAAGGAGGAACCGTCACCTCCTCGTCCAGAAGCATACCCCATCCCAACCCAGACCTACCCCAGAGAGTACTTCACTTTCCCAGCCTCCAAATCTCAGGACAGGATGGGACCAGTCCCAGGGCAGCCTTGGCAGAACTCTGAGGACAGGAGTCCTGGCCTTGTGGATGACCATCACTCCAGCAACATGGCACTGCAGGTAGGACGTGTTCTATATGGACGTGTTCTGCATGGCTCTTTGGAGTGTTACATAGGCATTAGGTAGTGTTGTTGGAGGTACTTTGATGGTTTCCTTCATTGCTTTATGGCTCTGTTATGGGTGTTCCAGTGACCTGTTTGTTGTTGCTCACTTTTTCCTGCTAGCGGTCAACACGCTCTCAGGAGGAACTGCGTGAGGAGCATGCTGGTTACCCCACAGACAGGCTGCGACCTGAGGACCTGGTGCACTTACAGCAGCATAGGGACATGGAGTACCAGAGGGAGCGGGGGAGTGGTGAACACTGGAACAATCAGGTCTCCTCATCAGTTGAGTCCAGCACCTCCAGCCAGGAGCACCTCAATTACTCTTCGTCCTCCTCCTCAAAGAACCAGGTGAACCACAAGAGCGGTCCGGGTCGATGGAAGACCCCACTTTCGTCTCACTCGGGTCCTGTGGCAGTGTCTCACCCCTCGCGCTCAGATCTTCCTCCGCCCCCACCTCCACCGCCTGTGCATTACAGTGCCGAGTTTGACTCCCAAGCGGAGCTGCCACTCCCTCCCCCACCAATCACAGCTCATCAGCAAGCAGCAGCATCTGCTGACCGCAAAAAGCGTGAAGAGCAGCAGCGTTGGTATGAGAAGGAGAAGGCACGGTTAGAGGAAGAGCGGGAGAGGAAGAGGAGGGAGCAAGAGAGGAAGCTGGGCCAAATTCGCAGTGTGCCAGGGCCTGTACCAGTTAACAGTCAGCATGGCCCACTGCCCCCACCCCCGCAACACCAGCCGATGCCACCGGTTTCCATGCCCATGCAAGCACCCCAGCCTTACTTCCCACCTCAGCAGACACAGATGGCACGGCCAGAGAAGCCAGCCAGCCTGCCCAGGGCACCGCCACCCCCACAGGACACCGTGATTCGTGAGCTGCTCCCCCAACAGCAACCCCGCACCATCGAGCGGCGGGACCTTCAGTACATAACCATTAGCAAGGAGGAGCTCTCCTCCAGCGACAGCCTCTCGCCCGATCCCTGGAAGCGGGACGCCCGCGAGAAGCTGGAGAAGCAGCAGCAGCTGCACATCGTCGACCTGCTCGACAAGGAGATCCAGGAGCTGCAGGCCAAGCCGGAGCGCACGGCCGAGGAGAACGACCGCCTGCGCAAGCTTATGCTGGAGTGGCAGTTCCAGAAGCGGCTGCAGGAGTCTAAGCGCAGCGAGGAGGATGAGGAAGAGGACGATGACGAGGACGTGGACACCGTCCTGATCATGCAGCGG
This sequence comes from Chitala chitala, assembly GCA_025773905.1. Lineage (NCBI taxonomy): Eukaryota > Metazoa > Chordata > Actinopteri > Osteoglossiformes > Notopteridae > Chitala > Chitala chitala. The sequence goes on along the minus strand of JABJVR010000034.1, from coordinate 2,049,276 downwards.
TTGGAGGCTGAGAAGAGAGCCAGGGTGAGCTGAGATCCACAGGGTCCTGTGGATGTGGCGGTATGGAAGCTCTTTGTATTGTATTGCCATGTAATAAATACAGTGGCGGTGAGGGTGGCAGTCCCAGTGATGGAAAGCTGTAAGTCCCACTCTCTGGGCAGCTCTGCAGTGGTAGGACTCCCCATGGTAATTACATAAAACAGGTACAAGTGTTTTGAGTTGCCCATCAGCAACATGCTTAGTCATTGATTCACTACGCTCACATTGGCTGCATTTTCGGTTACGTTTTTGTGAAAGGGGGAAAAGAAACAAAAGAAACCACAGTAAGAGTTTTAAGTGTAAGGTAGCTTCTTTTGTGATGACTGACCTGACCACATACAAACTCAGAAGTGCATGTCTTCACATCTCTGCGGCACTTACAAACGATATCGCTGCATGGTTGGGAAACGTCACTTCAGGTGCATGCTGATATAGGTCCTTCGCTTCTGTGGGAATGTTCTAATGCTCATGCACAGCAGTCTGGTCCCAAATTTAACACGTAATGTTTGGTTTGTGTCTGATCACGTTTGTCCCACCAGTTAAATCCAGGCCATTGGGTTGTTGAAATACCATCGTTGCTTACTGGGTGATCTCATGGTTGGCTGCAGTTCTCCAGAGTTGCCTTCATGTCAGCTATAATATAAAGCTGGGTTAACTGTGTTTCTGGCACATCTGAGAGGACAAGAAATATAAAGGCCTCCGTTGGCACATCATGCACAAACCACTTTCTACACTGTGCTCAGCTGCACTGGATGAATGATTTTTTTTAATTAATTTTTTGTTTAACTTGTCATTTGCTGCTTGAAATGATTGATGTTTAAGCTGAAACGCTTGGCCTGCATGTTTTGTGGGTTCCGTAGATGGATATTTTCTCATTTTACATTGTTTTTCAGTACAAAACTAAATATGTTGTCCTGACACTGACCTTGTCATTGCTTGCAATTTCTCTATTTCCCAAACAAGTTTGAGCAAGTTTCTTATGTAATGAAACCCTTTTTCAAGCCTACTAATTCACACAATTTGCTAAATTATCATAAGCTCATGTCATATCACCTTTTTTATATTTGTAGCCAGTGATGCGTTAGATACTATGGAAATATAGCATCTACTACAATGCTAATCTTCAAATTCTAAAACATTCTTTATATTTACAGTTAGGGAAAAAATTATTTGAACCCCTGCTGATTTTGTAAATTTGCCCACTAACAAAGAAATGATCAGACTATAATTTCAATGGTAGATTTATTTGAACAGTGAGAGACAGAATAATAACAAAAAATCCAGAAAAATGCATTTCAAAAAAGTTATAAATTAATTTGCATTTTCATGAATGAAATAAGTATTTGATCCCCTATCAATCAGCAAGATTTCATAGTGATATTCTTTTTGTCCATTTATGAGTTTTTTTCCTGTCTGTGTAAGAAATACCCTTGCAGCACAAAGAAACTGCAAAGCTCTTATCACCTGCAGGGTGAGGGAAGGGCTGAAATGTCAGATCTGTGGTCTGCACTTGGAGTTGTCCTCTGATGTGTGCACCACAGTCAGAGAATGTCCATGGTTTCATGTATACAGTACAAACAACATCCCCCAAAATCCTGTTCAACTTTAGAAGAGTTTTTTTTTTTTTTTTTTTTTTTTTCCCCCCCCCTAAGGACCTTAACCTGTACGCATAGCCAGGCTTGGGTGTTGTTCGAAATGAACAACCATTTTATGGTACAAGTAACGCTTGTTTCATGTGTGCATGCATAAACAAAGAGGATGAGTGGAAGAAGACCAGGCAGTAATCTAGGCCATGAACGGGTCCTCTTTCATTGAACTTCCTCGCTACATAGACGCAGATGCTAGTTGTGTTTCCGCCCAGCCTGCGTGGAATCGTTCTTTCTTCCTGGTCTGGCTACATGTGCCTTCTTCTGATCTGCCTGAAGTACAGTAAACCCTGAGCTTAGCACCCATCCTGTTTAGCAACGGTTCCTAACATACAACCATTATCTGATTGTATGGACTGCTATTACATGAGGTTTACTCTGTCCTAAGCATCCACTTGTGAAACAGTGATCATTAAAACATGGCATAGTCGATCATTTGCTCCTGATGATCACGTATAGAAAGTGCACAAGAATTGGCTCCACAAACAAACAGTGGAGTGCTGTTACTGCATTTACTGACAGTCGTTTATCTGAAAAGAATCTATGATATAAAGTAATTGAGCTCTGCAACTCAAATAGCCCAATTCAGCTTCTGGGAGAGCGCTTCATGCCTTTTGTCCTGGCAGACAGATAAAAGGAGAACTGCAATCCTTGTTAACAGCAGATTTATAAATAAGTTCTAATTGTGAAATATGCTAACTGAATGGCCTTAATATAAAGGTACAGTTTGCTCAAAACCAATTGCTTGTACTAAATTCGTGCATGTTGCACACGCTAAAATAGATGTCTGAATATTGCATATGTATTTGTCTTTGGAATGTACAGTACAGTGTAAACTGCACATGTGAGTGATTAAGTAAAAGAAAAGTTAAGTTTGGTGTTGGTAAATCTATATGTTGCGAAACTGTATCCACCCAGACAAAAGACCACTTTAGGCTTAAGACCACCTACAAGATGTGCATCAAGGCGGTCGTAAGTCTCGCGTTTTACTGCGTTTCTTTTCCACTCTCATGCAGAATTTAAGGAACATGGACTTTAAAAACATTCCTGGTGATTTAGCAGATAAGGAACATGTAATACTAAAGTATGTAATAACTAGGTGGCAGTTCCTTTAAGCAGATCACCTGCATCAGAGCAGTGGTCTACTAAACATTCTTTTAAATGTATTGTCCAAATACTTGTGATGAGCATTCTTTGAAGTGCTGAGAAGCTGAGGCATTTCAGAGAAGGTCGCTGCCCCTTGGTTGTTTAAAGGGATAATATTGTCTTTGCTCCGGTTTGGGTTAGGGATTAAGATTAGATTCCTTCTAAAACCACATGCCTCTTCTCCTGTTCTGTGTGAGTGTTTGTTGAGGGGAAGTGGGGTTGTGGCACTAATCAGTCTCATACTGCTGAGGAATGTTCCTGGCTTGAAATCACTACGTCCGGCCCTGGCAACTTTTTTTCACTTATCTTCCTTTTCCTCCTTTCTTTTTTTTTTTTTTATTACTTTTCCCCCATTTGTTTAATTTTTCTCTTTCCATGCCGCAGACTGCTGTCCCAGCAATATCGGTTCTAGACTTGGTATGTTTGTGGTTCTCCCACCCCCCCAGTGAAAATGCTTCTGACCCCTGTATGTCCTTCCACTCATGCTCCCCTTTCACCTGGCCTGGGGAGTGGTTGTCCGTGTCTTTGGGTGGGAGTTGGGGGTGTTCACTTTGCTAGACACTACCCCAGTAAATATGAGATGTGCTTCTCCTTGTCTTGGTTGGGGAAACTGCTGTTCTGGAACTCTTTTCATACAAAACTGTTAGGTTAAATGGGTCCCCACAGAAGTTTTGTTAAATGCAGCACTGTCTCCAGGTGCTTGTAGAAAAGCAGACGTAACTGGGTTCCATACAGCAATCCCATTTCCCAAATTTTCCACCAGACAATGCCGTCGTCTGCATGCTTTTGGGTAGGGGTTGGTGAGCCATCGTTGTGCTGTGACGTGCACTCCGCTTATCTGGCTGTGTGGTCTCACGTGTGCCCACATTCATGTGTATGCGCGTGTATGTGCATGCGTACGAGAGGGACCAGTAGTGTTTGGTTTCCATCGCCACTCCACGCCTGTTGGAAAACTTAACACTAATGCCTTGTTTTGAATGGTTAGTTCAACCTTAACTTGTTGTGGACTGCATTATTGTAGTCTTTAAGATGTATTCTGAGCATTATGAATGAGTTATTTTTGTAATCGTTATTAGTATACCTACAAAATGCAAGTTGTATTTGAGATGGTGAACATTGCTTGATGCTAATTTAAGGTAAGTTGCGCAAACCCAAATTTAATGTCTTTTAGCAGCTGTACTATGTAGCTGGAAGAAACACTGCTATATTTGTGTTATGGATTATTTCTACTAATGTATCCATCTCGTTAGAATATTTTGGTTTTTTCCCCATAACAAAGTTGTCCCAAAGTGAATTTTCTAAGTGAACCTTGTATATGGGCACACTATGCCTCTCAGGCTGTCTGGAGTATTGGTGATGTTCTTGCACACAAACCCTCTGATTCTCTTCTCCTGGGTCCTCTTGGTGGTGTCATTGGCTTTTTTTTTTTTTTTTTTTCCTTTTCCTCCACACCTTCTGCATGTGGCCATTCATCTGCATGCCCCAGCGTCAGTCTTTGCTTAATTGCTGTTCACACTGCCTTCCCCTTTATAGGTACTGCATGCTAACTGGGCCCTTCGGGTTAGCCAGAGTATGATCCCTAACTGAGGCCTGTGTACCTTGCTTCTTTACTTGTAATGGCAGTCCTCTGACATGGTACTGCAGTGTTTATACTAATGGCTCAGTGAATTTGTTTGTGTTCCTGAGTGCAGTACTGCCATGACACTGACAAAGTCACTATGGAGCTGTTAGGGGGGGAAAATGGATAGGTTACATGTGAGTGATGTTACTTTTCCTAAGTTACGACAAGTCTGCCAGCACTACCAGGGTACACTAGCAAAAATGTCATTGCAAAAATGACAAAAGTTTAATTTTACATGGTACTTGTCTTCAAAATGTTTGTTGGAATTTTAAACATCTTACAAAACTGTAAAAAAATATATATTCATAAAGGGTAAATAATTACCCATTAATAAACAATGACAGGTAACATACCTACATTTACAAATGAAATCATCAAGTGCAGTTTATAATGAGTATACAATATACAGTGTGTTTTTGTGAAACGCCAGTCACAGAGGATAGCGTTGTACTGGTGACTGGTATCGTCAGTAAAGCCCTCTGTTGCACTTCGGTTGCCTAAAAACGTGTTCCAAAGCACAAGTGTTCTCTGCACCTGTCCAGCTTCAAGACGAGGAGCGAAGGCGAAAGCAGCAGCTGGAGGAGATCCGTAAGCGCGAGGCCGAGGACCGGGCCAAGCAGGAGGAGGAGAAACGGTGGAGAGAAGCTGAAGAGAAGGTGCAGTAGCTCTCATGGGCCCTGGCTGGGGTTATCTCAGCAACGTCTGTTCCAACTCCTTAGCTGGTGGTTCATTAGAATAGTTACTAGCGCGCCTAATGCTTCAGAATATACAATGATTTAAATTTTTCCACCCCCCAAATTGAGCAGAAAATGACTTACCCTTGGAACTAATTTTACTTGAGGTTAAAATATACATTTGTTAACTGACTGACTTCTGAACTTTCACTGTGTTGCAACTGTATGTGTGCCTCTTTCATTTCGACCCTTACAAATATGCATTACTCGGTGAAGAATTACCTGTGACTAAAAGGGCAGGGTGTGTTTCTTTGAACAATGAGAGGAAATAAGGGGGTTTGAATTAATTATATTCTTACTGTTTTAAGACTTCTGATGCAACAGTGGTGGTGTTCCTGTCAAACATTCTTCCTTATCTCCTGGGCAGTCACTGGCTTAATTTACCCATTAACATTGACCTTTCTCAAGGTTCTCCTATAGTCCTACTTGCCTGATGCCTCCTGGAACTGTAAGTGGTCTTTAACAAAGAGTTCAGTGCACCTTCGGTGGTGACAAGGCACAGTGTTATATGAGCAATCGTGTTTAAGAAGTAAAGATTTTCAGGTCCTGCTTAGTTGTGCTGTGAATGGAGTGTTACTTTTAAGATATACTCTTGTTCTTGCTTGACCTGAAAGAGGTTATTCGTAGGTTAGTGAGCAAATTGTTTTACTTTTTTAGAAATGAAATGTAACTGTTAGCACTTGAATGTTGTGTGTCATTTGTTCCATACAAGTTTGTGACTTTTTGTGAATTAACAGTGGTCTGATATTAGGCAGGCATTTCAGGCAAGAGACTGCAGCTTAGCCTGCTTCCCTTAATGATGTAGTCACCAAATCTCATTTCTTGATGAGCCACCTTCAGACCACTGGTAATTTTAGAGCCCTGTACAGTCTCAAGTTGCATGTCCTCAACAGTCCTTCCTCTTTGTTCCCAGAAAGCATGGGCGTTACTTGTTGCTGTATAGGTTTTAAAAGATTTTTTTTTTTTTTTTTTTTTCTGGGGAATCCATTGTCATTCCACCCAGCATTGCTTTGGACCGCTGTTGAGAATGCTCCACCCTCACTGTGGCTTATGGAGTTCATACCAGAATACTTCCATCTGTGTTTCCTGCTCCCAAACCCCCATACCCCCCCCTTTTTTTCATCAGTGACACAGGCCTCACAAGAACATTAACCAAGGGGGATTCGTGTATACCGACTGGAGCGGGCCAACCTTTTTGTTGCTTGCTGGTATTTTTCCAGAGCAAAACCATAAAATGTGAACTTAAGCCCAGAGTGAGATGTTCAGTGGTATTTTGTGAGTTGAAGTAGTCCCCTCCACCCAGGTCATGCCTTACCTCAACTATGATTCCAGTTTTGCACTAGCCCACCTCCCTTCTCTGCTGTTGTTATGTACTCATAAAAAGAATGAAAGAAGCATAGGGACAGAATGAAATGGAGGAACTACAGCAATGGTAGTATAAATATAGCTGTCAGCTTGTGCCAGGCATCATCCTTCCCCTCTCAATTTGATGCATAAACACTGCAGTTTCACAAAAGAAGACACTGGCTGGTCCACTAGGGGGCACTGTGGTGCTTCTTTGTAGACATGCTAACTCGAGCCATAGCCGGGGGGCATGGCACAGAGTAGCGTAGGCCACACTAACTGGCTCTTCCCATTCCCTATTCCCACCCCTACCCCCTCTCCCATTCCCCCACCCAATCCCAGAGGAGACAGGAGGAGGAGTACTACACACGCCTGGAGGCGGAACGGCGCCGGCAGCACGAGGAGGCCGAGCGCAGGCTGCTGACGCCGGATGAGCCTGGTCTGTACAGACCTCCCCTTCCCCGGGACTACCAGCCCCCTGCTCCCGCAACCCCCTCCACTAACGCTCCTCCGCCCCCGCCTCAGAGAAACACCTCGTACCTCAAAACCCAGGTCGTCTCCCCCGACACCTTGTATACTGCCAAGTTTGTCTCGTACAATGATGAGGAGGAGGAGGAGGAGGAGGAGGAGGAGGAAGACGCAGGCCTAGCAGGTCAGGTTAAGCTCTCCGCCACCCGGAAGTCCTATGGCGACCTCCCCCCCGCGCTCAAGCCGCAGCCTGCGCCACCCTTGCGCAAGCCCCGCCCGCTCTCCGATGGGATCTTTCTGTCCAGCTCATTCCAGCTGCCCGCCAATGCCAACAGTACTGAGTCCAAGGCAGGGCCGCCCCCTCCCCCTCCCGCCAAACCCAGCTTCGTCCCGTCAGGCACCTCCAAAGGTAGACACAGAGGATGGAGGGAGTTCCTTTCCCATGCCCCGCCTCAAGTCTTTTTTCCCCTCTCGTTCGTTATGTTTTTGTGAGTTTTTTTGTGTTCATGTTTGCGTTTGTGGAGACAAAATCTCTGTCTTCCTTCCCTGCCTCTATCAAAATCTAGTCAATTTGTAGATGCAGCCAATCAGCTTGTGATTAGCATCTCCCATTTCTAGATTTTTTCATTTCTTTGTGTCGTCTCTGAAATTTTTTTTTTTTTATCGCTACCAGGCAGACTTCATTTGTATAAATAATTTTGTTTCCTATCCATAAATTTTGTTTTCACAAATCCCTCTACCACCGATCATCCCTGCAAGTACAGGCAATCAATAGACTGATTCATTACGCACTCCAAATCCAATCAAAGTACTGTTGGTGTTGACGCTCGTCCATGTTTGTTTTGGTTTTGCTTTGGGGATGGCATCCGCCCCAGCAGCCGGTTGGCCGTGTCGGCTTTGGGGGGGAGGTAAAGGGGGGGCACACTGACTTCCTGACTTCCTGTCACTTGTGATTTTGGAATCCTAGGAGCAACTCTCACTTGGCAGCGGGGAACAGATCTTTCGGATGGGGCATTTGTTTTGTCCTTGGCTGTTTAAGGTTCTAAATGCAGACATTACTTTTGCAGTATGTGCTCAGCAGGCAGCTTTGAGCGTAGCTGCGGTTTCGTTTGTGGGAAAATCCTTTGCATTTAACAAAAAACTTATAGTTGAAATACAGCATGTTCACATGCCTGATTGCTCAGATTTCCATGGTATAGTTGACCTTCTGTTTTAGAGGAAATGGAGTTTCTGTACATTTTATATTTTTTTCTGAGTAGAGCTTTTGTTTTGAAATGAGCTTCACCATCAGCGTGGAATTTCAGTGATGCATGTTTGCTGTTTTATTTAAATACCCATTGGCCTGGTGGCTCAATGGGTACAACATCAGGCTGGGATGTGGAAGTCTTCCAGTTTAACTCCCAGCCCAGTCACCAGGTGTGTCCTTGAGCAAGTCATTCAAATGCTAGGTGCCAGTGCACTGCAAGTGGCTGCCCACTGCTCCCCCCAGGGGGATGGGTTAAATGCAGAGAACCAATATTGCTGTAACATGTATATGTAAGTCATGTTGGATAAAAGCCGTCTGCTAAATGAATAAGTGTAATGTAAATGCTGTTTATATTCATTTACTCTGAAACTCCATGTGACCTCACCCTAATGAGTTTGCATACCCGGTTTTAAGGGGGGGGCGCGCCCCCCCCCCCACCCGACGGGGCTACTCA
>JABJVR010000034.1:2015571-2040478 GCA_025773905.1 Chitala chitala | reverse complement strand
TTACATAAATATAAATGCCTGCGTTCTTACGTATTCAAATAGTTTTGATTTTATTGCACAGTAGGTGTTTTTTTTATTAATACTTTAAATAGCCAAGGACAAGAATGCCAGTAATGCAGCATTATCCAGTAGGCTCAAATTTACAGGAGCCTGAATGTCTCAAATTAATATGTTAATATCTACATAAAACCCTTGATTCCTTTCCACCAGGGAAAATACTCCTGTGAGCCTTTAGTGGCTTGTGCTGCATTCGTCAGTCCGCTTGAGGAACAGAGCACTAACCTCGCTTTCCTGCATTACCAGAATGTGCAATCTCCACTCCCCCGTTCCCCAGCCCCTGTGCTGGCCTGTGCTCCTACCACACTCGGTCCTGGCGTCAGTCAGCCTGATTCCCATTGCTGTTTACTGCCTCTGCTTTGCCTGTCTCTCCTCCTTTCAGCCTCATTCTTCACACTTTGTGTTCCACAGCTGTAGGCAGAGCTCATACCTGGACTACATTCCCATGCTGCCTTCCACTCAGCTTGACACACAGTAGCGTGTTTGTGTGCGTGAGATTGTGTGGACATGTCATAAATTGAGTTTTGTGTTGCTCTTATTTTCTCTGGTAGCACTTTGAGATGGAATATCTTTAGCAAAAGCTGTTTTTACCTTTGCAACCTAATGAAGCTAAAATGCTAATTTAGCACATTTTGCAAATCCCTGAAGTCAGAGTACACATCTAGCAATAGTGGCCATGTTGGGTGTGGCAGCAGGGAAAGGCAGCATGGGGACTTGGGCATCCTTTTCGCTCTTCCTAACCTGTGGGTGCAGCTGTCGACTTTGTATGTGTGTTTGCACACCTCAGTGGTGTTGTGCTGTGATTCAGCTTTCGACCAGCTGTCCTCCTGGTTCACCTAGGCCAGGCAGCTGCTTCTGTTGTTGCTGAGACACCTGTATAACTGTAGGAGGTTTCCTCCACTGGCATGGTTAAGAAAAAAGCAAAGAGGACTGGGAATGGCTTTGACCCAAAACATTATCAATGGTATTTAGTGCATGCTTCCTCACCCTTACAGGATACCTGTTTTTGTTAAAAGCAGATTGTACCATTGCTTGCAAATCAATTGTTATACAAAACTAGGATGCACATTACATTTTCCAGTCTTGCAGAATTGATTAGAGCCACAAAAGGCCTTTATGTAATTTAATGGTTTCTGTTTGTGGTCTTTGGATGAAGAAGCAGATCTTTTCCAGAAGATCGTGCCTTAATGAGGCATTGCCATGTCCATCTTGCTTTTGGACTTCACCAGTGCCAGCATTGTGTTTGTTGTTCTTGTGTCTCTGGTCACACAGGTCAAATTTTTTTTTTTTTTTTCTTTTTTGTGTGCGCGCCTCCAATCCATTCCACCTAAATGGGGATAGGGAGAGGGGATGTGGCAGACATAGGGGAAGGAAATGGATTGTGGTGCAGGGACTGACAAAGACCAGTCCATTCAAATTTTGTGTTCTGGTCCCACTACAGTTAGTCTTTCAGACTCAGGGATGTGTGGACCCCAGAATAATTCTTTCTGAGGTTCAGAGGTAGAGGACCAATTTCAGCCTGGATCCAGCAAATAAAGCAAATATTATCAATTAAGTCGGAAAAACTCAAAGTTTGCATCAAGTACAAAATACTTTGGCGCTTGCAATAATTTACTTAGCTGATAGATTTGCAGTGTAATGTGGCCGCTGGTCTTTTGTCTTCCACCTCTGATCTTGCTTCCTTGTTTCACAGACTCTGCTTAAGACTTGCACTGGAATGCCTGGCAAAAATCAAGTGACCTTTCAGAGATCTACGTATTGTTCTCTGAGCAGGGGCAATGAGACTACCATGACCAGTGCTGTCGCGTTGCTGGATACAATCCAAAGTCTTGGACAAAAATTTCTAACACTCACCCATAAGGGTGATTCACCTTGCATTTGCTTGACTCCATATTATATTATAGATGCTGTATTCTTTTGCATCAGTACAGCCTGTAATTACATGCTAAATTATGCTTTTTTTTTTTTTTTTTAAGACGTACCCAGCAACTTGCAGCCCACCAAAGGGTGGATGTCTGAGTGCTCACTGTCCATAACTTGACAAACGGGATGATGTTGCTCTCTTAACTGCCATTGTACCTATTTTTTTTCAATGTAAAAACAGGATTTAATTCGTACACTGGAAACACAGCAGGGGTTGTAGGATCGACTGAAGTTTACAAGGACCCCCGAGAGAAGTGGCCGAAAGGGTAAGTGTCCAGTTCTAGACAGGCTTGTGTCTTCAGGCTGCAGTATATTCATTTTGGCACAGGCTAGTGATTTTATTGGAATGTGTGAACTCTTATCTAGATATAAAGATGTCAAACTTGAGTGAGAATTTGATGTTAAGATGTGCAACAACCACAGATGGAAATTTCCTGGCCATGCTGGGTAGCTCTTCAGTATAATGTTCATTTAGGTGAAGAATTAGATAACCTACTAGCCAAGGAGCGGGATGCCATTCAGTAACATGGGCTGTGCAGCACACTAGATATGCTCATGGGCTGTGTAGTACCCCATGTCTAATTATAGTGGAAGAGTTTCTTTGGTGCCAGTAGTTTGGTGCCAATAGATGGTTAGTCAAAGGTTCCACAAAATTAACACTGTTTTCTCTTGAGGGTAATGCAGATTAGATGCCTTACTGGAAAGTCGCATTCTTTAGCAAATATTTTACTAGTACTTTCATTGGGGACAGTATTGCTTCTTTTGGAAAGTGAGGATTTTTTTCTGCAGTTCTGCAACAGATTGGCTGTTTGTATGTGAATGGGATTTCACACTCTTATGTATTGTGTGTGCAACCCATTCAGGAGTCAGGAGCAGGATGTCTCTGGGGGTGTAGGAGCCCCGGAAAGCCTAACCTTCAAGGAACGACAGCGTCTCTTCTCCCAGGGGAAGGAAGTCTCCAACAAGGTGAAGGCCTCCCGAAAGCTTATGGAGCTGGAGAATGAACTTAACACGAAACAGTAGAGACTGCTGATCCTTGATTTGCTGGAAGGCCACATCTTGATGAAGCAGGAATGAAGATCAGTTGGTTTCCAGTGACCCCCCCCCCAATTTTGTTTTAATGAATAACTGGACCATTACATATGATTTAGATGTATTATTGTAATAGGAAATATAGTATTCCTTACTTTCCCTCTAAACTGTCAAAGATATATTATAATAAAGCACTGTAAAAATGTTTTAATTATATAAAAATTACATTGGAATTCACATGAAGGGGGATATATTTTTGTTTGTAAAATGGTTTTTGGGTTATGGTTGAAAGGCTTTCCCTTATTTTTAATACCTTACGTAATGTGGACTTTTATGCTTTTGTTGCATTTCTGTTTCCTCACTTTTTCCCTTCTGTAAAAACAAATTTCTGAACTTAAATATCAATATTATAGTAGACAAATTTGTCATGGATGACATGAACTTGATGTCTACTCTGGTTCACTGTATGGCATTTAATATTCCTCAGGATACTGGTTCTATTGTGATTCTTGCACCACTCCATAAATACAAATCACAAGGCTTCAGAAGATTGACCACAAACAAGGCTGAACAGCTCCCCCTTGCGTTAAATATGTATTTGTAACACGCGCTGTTAATAGTTATGCGTTTCAGAAGCTCCGCTAATGGGTGCATTTGTCATGTTAAAATGTTGGGCATAATTCATTTACAGTGCCTAGACAGTTTTTCAGATATGAATGAACATAGATTGACCAGATAAATTTATTTTGGATGGGAATGGGATTGGGATTATTTGGGTTTTTGTTTAATCCCCAAGTGTTAAACATTTTATTAGCAATTTCAGTGTACGCACTTTTTTTTAAACTGCAAAATACATAAATATGGTTGAGATGGTGAAGGCGAGTAGAATTTGATGGCTAACTTCAGGGATTGGATTTTAAAATCAAATTACATTGTAATCTGTACAAAAAGAGAAAAATTAAAAATGCACAACAGATATTTATTTGAGCTGTATTTGGATTTGTTACACTAAATTTTATGTTAAATAAAAGTGATCTTACTGTTAATTCACGACTATAGCTTTCATCTAAGATCGGATGGCTTTTTTCAATAGATTGACAAGCACATTTACACTGTCCATTGTCAGCAGTATTTTCCCTCCCAAAACCGATGTACATCAAAGTGACTTTTAAATTTTAGAAATGTTCATTCAGATAAATATTTGAAGCTCGTTTTTGTCTGTAAATACCTTTAAATTAGTAAAACCAGACTAGCTGTTGCAGTTTGAACAGTTCATGCACTAATAGCGTTGACATCATTTTCCTTTAACAGGTTACAGACGACGTTTTGATTCACTTTTGTTTTATGTTAGTCTTTTGTAAATCATAAATAAATGCAGATTTCACAAAAACGGTGGAATTGTCTCTACAGTTTTTATGGAGCTAGAATTCTGTATTTACAGACCCTGACTGCAAGATAACTAGGCGTTTTATGGAGTTTGGGTGTTTACTGAACGAAGCTGTGAAACGCAGGTTTTTGGGTTACGAGTTTGACCAAATGTGGAATGAAGCAGCCCCTGATGTCCGTAGATGAATCCATTTACAAACTGTTAAGAAGTTTATTTCCGGATGAGTTTTCTTTCTGTATCTTCAAATAAACTGCACGATTTAACGCGGATCTAGAAATCGGAGGAACTCGAGTCCATATTCAATTCATTTCAGCTTTACTATAGTTCATAAAGTTTTAACGCCCTCATTTTTTTTTTTTTTTTTTTTTTTTTTTTTTTTTTTTTTTACAGTGCCGTGAAAGCTATATAGTTTTTTTTTTTAAATTTAGGTGGCATTAAATACTGCTTTTTAAATGAGATACGTGTACTTTCCATACTTAAGTATGAAAAAATAGTTTCTGAATAAATGTACTTAAATCCAGTCAGTAACACTTTCATACTTTCACTTAATATTGCAATTGAATAGAGAGAGGGAGAGAAAATGCTGCGCCTGTGAGTGCTGTGGGACCGGGGAGGGGCTCACGGCAGCACCCGCTGCTTGGTGAGGATAGTAACTGCGGAACTATACGTGCTTTCACGTCATAGTGTCCAATAACACCAGAAAAAGTCGCTAGATTTATCGCTAGTCGCTTTTGACAAAAAAAAAAAAAAATCGCCAAGAGGATTTGGAAAGACGCCAGATTTAGCGAGAAAGTCAACACTGGTCTTTCAATTACCATTGGTTGTTTGTGCACATTTTTGAAAATGGTTGCAAATGAACGGCATCGATTTTATATATTGAGCTTTGAGTCGATTTTTAACTGCTACTACACCAAAATGTTTTTAAAGCATCCGTCCCAGTATGTTTTATGATATATATATATATATATATACACACACACACACACACACATACATACATATACAGACATATACATATATAAGTGAAGTAAAGTCAAAAATCAAAATTAGGTAGGCTCACGTCACTGTCAGGATGGCCGAGCGGTCTAAGGCGCTGCGTTCAGGTCGCAGTCTCCCCTGGAGGCGTGGGTTCGAATCCCACTTCTGACAGATACGGTTTTTTTTTTCTGTTTCACATAAATTATTTTTTCAATATGCTGCTTATTTAGTTTCAAATCTGTTGTGATATAAGTGAAGCAGTTTTTATAGTCTTATCAGCTATATACAGTTGGCTCTGCACTAGTCTGTAAGTCGTTGTACCTCCTCACTGTAGTCTGACATCGTTGGTTCCATATGCAAAAAAACACAATGATATTGTTGTATGAAAGTGCACAGGGTGACAGGCACAAACACAGTGTAACATTAGGATGACTAAGGCAGCGAAAAGTGGTAAGTAGCAGAAAGTAAATACACAAGAGATTCTGCATACATAAATGAATGATAACTTTATTTCAGAAAAAAATACGAGGTCAATAAAAAAACACTCATCCACACCACAGTGAGTTAAAAAAATAAATAAATAAATTATATATATATATATAGTCGTCTTAAATTGCCAGCAGTGTGTGTCCCCTGTGGTGGGTTGGCGCCCTGCACTGGGTGTCCCCTGCCCTGTTCCCTATGTGTTCTGGGATGGGCTCCAGGCTTCCCTGCGACCCTTACCAGGAGTAAACGGTATAGAAGATGACTGACTGACTGAATTAATTAAAACCAAATGTCATTTTCAGACCTAGATATACATAAAGTGTAAAACATCTTAAAGTAAACATTAAGTTGCTGATCAGTCTTATTAAAGGAAGTGATCATCAGTTTCAGACAGGTAAATGACATTGAGAGCCATAATCATGGATCTTTTAATTGATGCTGATTACATGTTGATTATTACTACTCACAACTAGTACTACTACTCACAACTAAAAATATTTCATCAATTGTCTCAGTACTGTAACATATATTTGGGACATAAGATTTTTGCTCCCCTGTACTCTTCATACGTCTACAGTTTTCTGTAAGACAAAAATGCTCTATTGCAATATCATAGCTGTCAACTCCCTGAAAGTCTAGCTCTAACAAACATCTGTGGCTGTCCTTACAAAATGGTGTCAACCCTTACATGACCAAATCATGTTGTTATTCCACAAGCAGTGCTAACTAAATGTGTTAGATATGCACATATGGAAGATAACATGTAATTCCACTACAAACAAGAAAATAAAAATGAGAGTGTGTAAGGATCACAATGCAGTATTAAAACACTAAAAACAAACAGCCACTGAACTTCTTTATTTCAGCAGTGGACTATTTCAGTACTTGCACTCAATCAGTGGAAATACGTATTAAAAAACAAATAATGAGCATGTTATATGACTAGTAATAACTGACATGCTTAGCAAAACATTCATTTCAAGAAAGTCTGATATTTTAGCTTCGTTGCTTATTATCCTTTATTTCTTCTTCATTGCTTAATCTTTCAGTGTTTATGCTATTAAACATAAAACAGAAACTTTCATGCAACCACATTTATTCAGTCAAAACAGTGAGAACAGAATTGAAACAAATCTTAAAACCAATCATGTGAAAAAAGTAAAAGGCATATTGTTTCACTGTAAATTTGTACTGTTTTTAATGGCCTGCCAAATAGCTGTTACAAATTCTTGTACTTTCTTGGACTGAATGTAAGAATGCGTTTGACGAATTAACAAATATGTTCAAACTATGAAACTGAAACACTTCCACACTTCTTTAGGTTCCGCTACTTAAAAACTTTAAATTGATTTTATAAAGATGAGTGCATTTTAATAGATAACATCGCAGTTGTTTCCTAACCATTTTACAGTTTTCATTGAGTACTCATATAAACACAAAGCAGCTTGAGGTAAATATAGCATAAATTACATGGCTTATAATTGTCCACAAGCTTGTAAAAAGTTACTGGAAGAAGGTGTGCAACATAACTGGACTGACCGAGAGAATATGCACAACATTAAAGAACCAAGAAAATGTACACAATGAAACAGAACTAACCAGGAGAATGCACACAACATAACAGAAAACCAACCATGATCAAAGGCCTAGTCAACTGCTCATAAGAGCAAAAATTTTTAGAACTGAGTAGTTTTAATGGAAAAGGGAAGTGTTCCATATGCACTCTTATGGCTCATTACTTACTTTAAGTCCTGTTAACTTCCTTGTACCAATTCAATTTCTAAATAACTTTTGGTGTACATGCTCTATAAAAATATTTTAAAGTAACCTGTCTTCATAAAACATGAAGGCCCAGCTTCAGTTGTGAAATATTTTATATGAAAACACGGTACTTAGCTGGCCCACATCAAATGTATAAAATAAAAAGGAAATTAAGAACTTCTGCAAATGTAAATCACTCATGTAATAACTTTGATGAATCATCCATTTCAGCAAGTTGCACACTGAAAAGTAAATGCCAACGGCTAATGACGTCCCCACGTCCACTTCAAGTGGAGTATCCTCACCAAGCTGAAAAAAATCATTTACAACACCTCACAAGAGTCCAGGTAAATTATTTGGTAATACACCAGTTAAAAATAATATGCCACATTACGTTTTTCTTTATGTAAACTGTTACAATCAGAAATAAGAAAAATGGGGTAAATCAAATAAATTATATTAAAATTAATCTGCAAGTATTACCGTATTTCTCCAAATTAAAGCGCCCGCTGTAATAGACGTGCCCCCACCCGATTACACAGTACGAAGCATGGTAAAGCGCACGCCTTCTACGCGATTAAAGCGGTGACATAGAAACGTGGTCAATGCACAGAAGTGTGGATTTGCGGAGAATGTGTAAATGCAGTGAATTATACGAACCTTCTACAAGTAAAGATTATTTAACACAAAAATGCTACATTATTTGGACAAAATCTGCCTCTGACTCCCAAATTGATTTGCTGTGCATGGCACACAAGTTCTGACATTTTCAGTAGTTTTACTATACATACACCTTGAATTTCGTCCGACAACAATGTTAATCGAGTACAATAACAATGTCTTCAAAATCTGTGCTATTCCTACCGAATTCACCGTGTTTAAATTGTATTTTCCTTAAGACTTTTCAATATCTTCATATTTCACTGGCCGACCAGCTCCTCACTTTCTTTTCTCAGATTCAGGTGTGTTTTGTAACTGTACCTTGTTTTGGCAACAATTCCTGAAAACTGAAAACTTTTGCAGCACATTTTCTTATCCTGAGCCAGGGCTGCTACTTATCCCAGTGATTTCTTTCATTGCTCATTGGTCATTTTTCTTTTTCCTTTGTTATCACTATCCTCCTTTGGTCTCATGGTGTCTTATTTAATAGTAGAACACAAAACACAATGAAATTCAAAAGAACACAAGCCGAACTGGAATGGAGATGTACACTGCACAAAAGCTAAACAGCAGCTGACTTTTCCGAAAAGTTCATAAAGGGAGGCGTTCGTAAACTGAGGTTCCACTGTACTTTCAACTTAAAAGCAGCTGTGTTTAACCCATGTTTAAACATTAAATTATGAAATTATAAAATTATTTTGTATCCAATATGCGTAACAGAAACTCTGATAATGACTGAATTTTATTCGTTTTTATAAGTTGTAGTTAATGGGAATTTAATTTTTTCGATTTTTTTTTAAAGAACATAGAAGAACATTAGACTTTTTAGTAACAAATTGTTTGGAGAAATACGGTATGTGTGCAGAGCAACGGTGGTACATGACTTACCTGAAAGGATCGCTTACATCTGAACACCTGTGACAAGTTATACAAAATGTTAGAAAATTTCTTTTGCAGAAGCATTTCCTCTATTTTACAAATAAACCTACAAAAATTAAAACAGAAAAACTCCAATGATTACCATATATATGTACAAAAACAGTAATGCATCAGATAAGTTTTTTAACTACTGTTAAGGAATAGAAAAAAAGTTTTTTTTTGTTTTTAACTTTAAGCATCTTTCTGTGAAGTCATAAAACAGCCTTTGTGTTACAAAATTGACAACTTACACTTCATAGCCTCTCGTGATGAGCAAACAGGTTCATTCCTCTCTGGTCCATGTAAACGGGTCTTGCCTGACTGAGATTCCTCACGAATTTGTTCTGTGGACTCAAGAAGCTCACTGTGGTCCACGACCAACTGCGCTTTAAACTCTTCAGGCCACTGCAGTGACTTCAGAAGAGAAAGGGTGACCTCAGCACCCAGATCAGAATGAACAGTGGTAAGATCACGACGTGATTGGTTAACTGCTGAGCTGGATTCCTGTCGTAGTCCACGTGTAAACAAGCCATCAATATAAGTAGCATGTCCTGCCCTGACCAGTGCCTCAGCAATGCTGACTCCCTGTGACACAACATCTACTGCCCAAAGTGTCTCAGAAACATATTGCCTGAAGTAGATCACAAGGTTACTGCTATCCATGTACTCCTGGAAAAATACAATGGCCTCATCTGACCAGTGATCTGAACCAACAGGCTTGACGGCTCTCAGTGCACATAGATGGGTAACTTTTGGTATACTTGCTAACGCCTCTGGAAGCCTTTTAAGCTCATGACGACACACATAAGCAACACGAGCACAATGACCATAGTCAGCAAGGCCAACCACCACAGATGAATTGTCTACTTGTACGATTTCTCCTCTGCACCACTTCGTTTCTTCAGACCTTATCAAGCAACAAGCTCCAGGGACCAAAAATGCATCAGGCACTGATATCAAGTCATCAGGTAGCTCCGCAAGAGCAGTACAAACTGTGTCCATGGTGAGAAGCATTTTGTCCAGAATGACGAAGAATTCACATGGAGTAGCAATCGCTACTGCTAAGCCTGAATACGCTACATCAGTCTTCACAGGGGCCAATGAGAGTCTTGGAACGAGACAGCAATCGTCGAGGTTAAGTTCCTGATTAGTTGTTGCACCAAGAGAAAAATGGTCAGCGTACTCCGTGTTTTCTACTGTATCTGTTATCGGCTTGCTGAGGCATGTTTCAGTCATTAGTTTCACCACCCAGACTTGGGAGCATTCTGAATATGACAAAAATGTAATTTTGATGTCCAACTCCATCGCACCCCTTTGATGTCCTGCTCCATTGCACCCCTCCAAGTTTTCATATACTTCTCCGCTGACCTTGGCCAGAGCTACCCAGCTACATAAAATCGCTTGTACAGGAATTTGCTTAAGCTCCTTAGAAAGGTTTCTAATGGAGTCAACAGAGACCACTTCTGAGGTGCCATGGTCCAAAAGAAAAACCGAACATTTCCCATTATCAATGCATACATCTCGCACTACACCTCTACACCACCGGCCATCGCTTGACTTTACCAAGCATTCAAATCCTTTTCTGACATCTACTACAGTCACTAAGCTGGCTTTGAACACAGCTTCTTCTAAAAGTTCAGCCAGCAAAGCAAGAATGTCAGAATTTCGGATTAGTCTGACATAAAAATTTCCATTGTCTAGAACTGACAAAATTCTTCCATCTTCAATCTGCCCAGATGTAATATTCTGAGGTGGGATGTTCAGATCCTTAATGTTAAGATTAGACAGTGCCAATGCAGTGGATTCTGTTGCTTGCAGTCTCTGCTGTTTTGATTTGTCAATGTCAATTTTTGCAGTGTTTGTGTTCCTGTCAGGAATTCCTTGCTCTGTCTCTTTAGATTGTACTACACAGTTTAAACATGCGCTCTGCTGTGACTCAATTTGTGTTAAGTGACTTTTGATAGCATTATTATCCAATATACTTACATTGTCATCTTGTGTGTATGTGCAGTGCTGCATCTGAGTATTCTCCAACATCACACGTCCATCACCAGGCTCTCTCTCACTGCTTTGTAAATTTGACAGAATGTCCCCATTTACTTCATCAGTACTGCAGTTCTGCAGCGACAGGGACTGATCTGAAGAAAGACCTTCTTCAAGAACCTGAATGATCACATTCCACTGAGAGCCACACCGCCTGATAAATTCAACCATTAATCGCTTGTCAGGTACTAATTCTCTGAAAGAGACATCATCCCCGAAAACACATGACACTTCTTGACAGCAGTGTACACTTAGTCGCGGCTGCATCAAAAAAGCATTTGTGAGTATAAATGCTCTGTGCTTCTTTACTTCTGCTTCATTTCCATAATCAATAAACTCCACTTTCAGCCGATTGTCACTGACATCAACCACAAAGGCCCTGTACAGCAAACCATCATCATATTTAGAGGCAATGAGATCACCCGTATTCACATTTCCAGGTATACGCTGCATCTGCTCTTTGACCTCTGCACTGTTAAGCTCTTTGACAAGTCCTAAAATTGAGTTTTCATCCTTTTCCATTTGAATATAGAAGCTTGAGACACTGTTCACATGAGAAACATACCCTACACCTTTGAAACCTGGTTTTATCACATACTCAGGGAGCTCAGAAACATTTGGCAATCCAACATGACTTGTCTGTGATTTCAAATGTCTGCATTCATTTTTGCCTTGGAGATGTTTGAGTGCAGTTCTGTGCCATGGTTTCAGTGCTGCTCTTGCATTGTTCACTGTCTTCTGGTAAGAAAAAAAATCTGTTTGAGTTCTTTTGTACTTGGAACCACAAAGGGACACCCCTTTTTCTGATTTGATTTTTGGTTTTAAACTCTCCTTGATGTCACCTCCAACCGCAGACCCCCCAGCACAAAGATCTGGTTTTTCATAATGGATGATAAACTCTTTAACACGACTCACTTCTTTTTGTTCCTGTGTTGACATCAGTTCTCTGACTTTTTCATTTAGGTGCAGGTTTCCATTGAACAACTCACAGAGAAGGGAGCCATCATCTTCTATTGCAACAACTGTGGCTTGCAGCTGTTTATTTAGTGCACATTTCTCTAGCCAAGTCTTGACTTCTGGGAAGGCCCTCCCTTCAGGGACACCAAAGAGACGACATCTCAGGGCTTGCATGGGTACACAAAACAATTTTAAGGCACGTCTGGGAATGAGCCGAACATTGCTTTTTTCAACGATTTCCATGTTCCCATAGTCAACGAACAGCACGTTTACATGCATACTTGATTGAACAGGGAAGGTGAAGCCTCTGTACCACTGACCATCACTATACTGTGCCAGGCACAGCTTTGAATTCCAAGGAGCACACGAGTCACGTTGCACGTCACTGCTTTGCTTTTTGACTTCCGACATCAAGTCTTCACACATTTTTCCATTTCTCTCCAATTGGAAATACAGCTGCCATGGACTGCAAACATGAGTGACGTACACAGTTTCTTTGGTGCCAATTTGTATGTTGAACATGGAGAACACATAAGAAAAGAATTTAACTGACGGTAAGAGCTTCTGAGAATAATTCTCCTTCTTTACAAGACTTTCCATAAGCAGTTCTGTTGCACTTTTCTCAGATGTGTAGACATCCACAACATTGTACAAGATATTGTTTACTGTAACGACTGAACATATTCTGCATTTTAGATTTTGTGAACTTTCCTGAAAAAAAGCCTTCAGTGAGTCACTCGCTTCTGTGCTCAACATGTCACTGTATCTTCCACAAGGATCAATTAATTGATAGGTGCTGCATCTGAACGCTTGTATTTCAAGTTGGCAGAATTCTGGCTTGACTGCACGAAGGTCAGATTCTTTCCGTTTTACAGTCATTCCAAAATCTACCAGGGTCACCATGAGTTCATCATTCTCAGTTCCAACAATACAACCCCGGTACCAACATCCATCTTCTTGTCGTCTTAAAACGCAAGACAGTTCAGTTGGATGAAAAGCATCATTGTGTACCTGGTAGTACTGTTGGATTTCTTCCATTAAATCATCCAGTTGGTTGAGCTTTCTCTGGTCCTGACACCAGAAGTCAAAAGGGGAGCTGAAGCAGCAACAGTTAACAATAAGTTCACTTCCTGGTTGGAACACCTGTTGTTTGAATAAGGTTTGTCTAACAGACCCTTGTGTTTGTAGACTATCTGCTGCTATTGCACATTTTACTAGTTCCTTTGTAGCTGATGCAACATTTTCTACTTTTGTCACATTCTGAAGGATTCTTCGCCCTACACTTTTTCTCCTCAAATTGTTTCTCAGTGTGTGTTCTCTTTTATATGTTTTCCGTTTAGTGTATTTCTCCTTGTTTGAAATTTCATGAAACAGCTGACCACATTTTATGGCCTTAGATTTCCACAACACTGCCATGTTTTCTCTTACCATTAGCATGTTTATGCTTTCATCAGCATCTCTCTCATATAACTCTACAATTAAACGGTCTTTTTTTTTCTGGATAACATGCACAAGAAGTGCTTTATCCAAAACTGCTTGCTTGAAAAAGCAATTTTCGTGAACTGTCCACACATCTTGTGCTGAAACGACATGAGCAAGTGAACACTTAATGGCAAATCCAGGTTCAGCTGCAAACTCTAAAGGGAGCTTCTTCATAAACATATATGGAACTTTTTGTGAGTTGCCAAAATCAAGGAAAAACACTTGAGCGCTATTTTCAGCTGTCTCTGTGACTATGGCTCTGTAGTAATGCATGTCCTTCTCATACATGGCACCGCAAAGTGCACCAGGAACTGGATGCTCAAGGATTTCTTCATGTAGCTGTATACTGCTGAAGTGTTTCTCCATTTTGTTCATCATGTCTTCAAAGGTGCAATTTCGCTCCTCTGTCTTCAACCAAAAATCTGATGGATTCACAACGTACTCGACAAAGCCACTGAAAGTAGAGTTCTCCTTTATGCCGCTCAAACAATCCAAATTCTCAGAGGAATCCACAACATTTGCTTTATTCGTGCATTCCACAGCACAGCTGCTCGGAGAGAAATTTTTCTCCTTTTTACATAACGTACTCTTCATCACTGTAGATAAACTGCTAATTTTCTGTGGTTCCATGTGGTCATCCATTTCAACACTCTTCAAGGTAACAGAATACTGATTCTTTTCAATATCAAAATGATCAATGTGAATGAGCAGAACTCCACCAAGAAGTCCTCTTTTGAAAAGTTCCTGCTGCTCTTTCTGAATGCTCTCATTCTGGTCTGTTTCACAAGACAAGGCACAATGAAAAGCCATAAATGGTACAGAAAAAAAATCAGAAGGGAGCCGACAGATGTCTTCATCTCTTAAGGATTCATGGAATCCACAATCAATAAATTGAACTTGTACTTTAGAATCTACAGTGAGATCTTGCACAATACCCCTGTACCACTTATCATCCATCCATTTGACTGCACACAACAATCCCAGATTTCCAACATGTTTGTTGCAAAGCTCCTTGCTGTCTTTCTCACAAAAACATGACAGCTTGTCAGACATCTCCATCAGCTCCATCAACATGCTTTCCAATTGGCAGGAAAATACACTTTTCTTTACAGCAGATGATATTCTAACTCTTTGCTTACTACCTACAGAAAGCTTTGGTCCATGTAAACACAGGAGATTCTCAAGCCCTTGCACAATTGAAGGGTTACAGAACACCTCCTGTCTAACTAGGCTTTCATTCAGAACATCTGGAGCAGAACCGGTGTTCTGTAGGAGTGGTACCTCAGTGATCATTTCCACAAGAACAAGAAACGTGTCCCCATCCACAGGCTTTCCCAACTCTAGTTTCACAAGGTCCTTGTTGATAGCAGGCACTTCCAAAATCAGCACTTTGTGTGGCAGAAAGGCTCGGACATGCCCTTTAATCTCAGTTCCAATCAGAGAAGAAAAGTATTTTGTCGCAAGCACATCCCAGTTATCACCCAATGGCAGCACATTGGCAAAAAATCCACAAACAATCTTAGGAGGAAACATGAGCAATTCGTCGGGAGCAGAGGCTAAACAATCAGCGCTGACTGTAAGAACGTTGCCGTAATCCAAGAGAAACACATCAAACTTGTTGCTGCATTTGCCCTGCACTCTTCCTCTGAACCAATGGTGAGAAAGGACATCTTCTACCAGACACAGTTCCCCAACATCCACACACACTGTTGTTTTCTTTATCTCCTGTATTTCGACCTGCAGTATGTCATAGTCCAGTTCAGATATGGTTTGATATTGACCCTGAAATTGGACAAGAGTCTCCTTGAAACTGC
This sequence comes from Chitala chitala, assembly GCA_025773905.1. Lineage (NCBI taxonomy): Eukaryota > Metazoa > Chordata > Actinopteri > Osteoglossiformes > Notopteridae > Chitala > Chitala chitala. The sequence continues at coordinate 2,024,980 of JABJVR010000034.1, read as the reverse complement.
AGTCCACATGTGAAAGGATCAACTTCACTGGTGGCAGTGGACATTCTCCAGAGAATACTGAATTCTCTCTTGGGCTAAAACAAATTTCACAATAAAAAAAAAAAAATTATATATATATTAGAAACATATCATAAAATAAATGAAAACTTCCCAATTAACCTCTGGAAAAGCTCACAATTCAATTAACTGCTTTAATTTACTAAATGTCTAATATAACTTCCTACACCCTCCCACAAAATTAACTTCATTACTAAACTGACACAACCTATTTACACCCTTCTGTTACACAATTTACACAATTTTCTTACACCAACCTCTGAATTCCTGGGTCAAAATTTGAAAGCATTTTACAGAAATCCTGTTATCCTAAAACAAAGGCAAGGCATAATTTTAGTTTAAAAAACCATCTCATAGTATCACAATTTTTTTATTACAACAGCAATTTAAAACATAAATCACAGCAACAAGAAAATCTGTCAAACTAAGACCAAGTTCTGCAGTAAAAATATACAAAAAGTAGTACCGCATATCTAAAAGGAAAAAAAAACGTGCTAAAAATTAAATTATAATCCCATGTGACAGCCTTAACATGTGGGTGTCGTGATTTTTAAAATATCCGTTCATATAAATTTAATTATCCTTGTTTTATTATTTTGAATCTAAATTACTGCACATGCTTAGCTAAGTTTCCATTAGTTCCCCTAATGATAGATCTTGTTCATACATTCAGAAATTATGGACATCTCCCCCGCGTCAAAATATGTAAACTTGTCTTTTCACGTCACTCATGACAATGTTTTAATGCAAAACACTAGTTATCAGTTTGCGTCCAACAGCTACCACAAGGGGGCGCTGATGTACCACTGATCAATAATGAACACGAATAAAAGCCTTGGTACGCATACTTTTTTTGTTGTTTGTTTGTTTGTTTTTAAATAAAATCAACGGGGTCCTGTTAAACTAATCGTCATACATACACGTGTTAAAGTTTATGAAATTAGATCGGTCTTTTTAAAATACAAAACTGTTTACTGTCCTATTTTAGTATAACGTCTGGGAACAAAAGAGACTGATCCGTTTCATTAACATTAACAATTAATAGTTTTTTAAGATCTTTTACAGTAAAGAATTTTAGGGATTAATAAAAGGGGTATCATCCCATTTGTTGTTATACCGGTTCAGACACTTCGGAGGAGAAACAGGCCGTGTCCGAAACCACTCCTCACTATACAGTACACTACATAGTGTGCTCGCCATTTTGTAGTGGTGTCCCAATGTCTCGTGACTAACTCTATCCACTATATAGTGCACTCAAAATATCCCATGTATCATAAAAAGTAGTGTACAACCGATGATCACTAACCTAACACTAAATACCACAATGCATTGCGCCGAAAAAAGAAAAATTCGGTGAAAAATGGCAGAGAAGCAGGAGTTCTACAAGGTGTTTATCTTGAGAAAGTTTTTCCGATGAAGGACTGCTTTTGTAAACAGGCTCGAGATAGATCTGAGTTGTGGCGCAAAAAACTAATATAAAATGTGAAAATCACAACGCAGACTTGCACAAAATACATTTATTGATAAAATATAATAATATATTTATGACATTACACAATAATAACTAGGTAGGTGTCTAGTTTCATTTATTTTCTACCGCTATTCGTTATGTTTTGTTTATAAGACAGCGGCGACGTAATAACGGCGCAGAAAAATTGTTCGGGTAGCGTGGTAGTGTCCGAATCCTACTTTGGTAGGTAAGCCCACAACCCTAACCCTATATAGTGACTAGGGACTGGTGTCATACACAGCCACAAGTGTACTACATGGTTAAGAAGATATCAACTACCCAGTTTCATTAACTGCCTGGAGGATACATCTTTTTCTGCCACCTGCTAAATGGGAGATTGTTTCATCTTATTATTAAATTAACGTCCGTTAGTTTACGTATATATAATGCCAGGAAAGATACCTTATGGATTACTTTTTTTTTTTTTTTTTTTTTTACCAAATACGACATGCAGAGAAAGTTTAAACAAAATAACCATATTAGCTGACACGTAATACAGTGGGCCACCGTTGTATTTTTGTTGTTGAGTGACATTTACCCACCAAACTAAAGTGTAGTGTCATGTTCCACCCAAACGTGTTTCCGTTTTGCTGCCAAAGAAAGCAGGCGTCTCAAGCGATCTCTCCATTAATCACACGTCAGCCACGCTGGCGTGCAACTTCGTGCCCTTACCACTCTAAACGGTCTATAATATCAATTTACCACATGTAACTCTAGCTTCGAAAGTATCGTATGCAAACATTGACAAGCATTTAGCAATATATAAACTGCAGTATAATTTTGGAGATTCCACTCTATGCAGCCCACGACCCTTCATAATTAGCCCGAAGCGTGTGATGATCTCGACTTACCTCTGCCCCTCGGTAAATACTGCAACGCAGCCGCAATCTTTCTTTCAGCCTTGTCTTAATACGATAGAAAACGCAGGGCACTTTCTTTTCACAAACGGTCGTTTCATATCAACAGGGATATTATTTTTCATATATTAGTGCACTCAAGAATCGGTATTTGCAATGCCTTCTAACAGTTTTTATACCAACAACGGGCTCTAAGTGCAGGCTGATAGTACGCGTTGCTGGAAATAACCAAGACAAACTATATCTGTTGCGTCCTGGTAACTATATAATATGGGTCACGACAAATTCAGGAATCTCATGCTTTGCCTGCACTTCCTCTAACCTTGCTGTGCTGTAGTTTTTTTTTTCTTCTTTTCTAGTAATTACACGCTTTCGAGTCAACTTCCAAGTTAGGTTTTTCTCGAATAATTATTGGTTTTCTGTTATAGTCGTTTAGCTTTAACTGGTCCGGTAAAACATAATACCCTAAAACACCAGCCAAATTTTTATTCGCCTTTTGCAGTATTAGTTTACTAATTACTACTACTGCATATTCGATCGTGAATTTATTATGTTAAGCGTGTGTAGTTAGTAAAACAGAACGGTGTTAATTTTTCACATGAACACTATATGGCTGTTAGTATAAGAAACCACTAAAGGCGTAGGAACCAAACTGTCCTCCCCATGAAGTGATGCACGAGTGAAAATATTTTGTAATTTTTTTGTGACCCTTTATCTTCATACATGTGCTAGTACATAGTCGTTTAACTGCAGTGTGTTTCATCTAGGAGAGCAGATGACCAAATCTACTACATGTTGAAAGAACTGCGTTGAGCCAGCTGAGCTGTAATAAGACTACTGCCAGTTTGAGTTAATTATTAATCCAGCGATTCTGCTCCCCGTCTTCTGTAAATATGATAAATGAATCTTAGGTACTCACCGCCGTGACGTCGCACTTTACCTCCGACACAGGTTGAATTAGGGCTGGTGACCAGAAACGTTTTACACTGTTAAAGTTTAGGAAAAAGCCATCTGAAAGGCTTCTTCTTATTCATTTTATTCCCTTACTGCTGTATTGGCGCAGATGGCAGTAAAACCTGGCCTTTCTCGTTTGTTTGGGCTGATTATAATTGGAAATTATAACTGTCTAAGATTAAATATATGCAGTTTTTGTCAGTTATCATGCAATGTATTTTCATTGGATGGGATTAATTAAAAACATTGCGAGTTGTTCAGGATAGTCTTGCTGTGTTATATTTGAATGCTTTCTGCACTGTTTATTTATGCTGTTTTATTTATTGGCAATATTTTATTTTTATCATGCCAATGAAAAGAAGTACGGAAAGACCAGCCGAGGATGAATCCTTCAGTTGTTTACAAACTGAGAAGAGGATTTGCCTTCCAAACGACGACCTCTGTCTGGTCACGCTGGATGGCGAGAAGCTGCACAGCGAGTTCGAAAATAATTGTTTTTCCACACTTGAAGAAGAGGAGGATTCGGGAATTAAATCAGGTGATTGATTTTAAAGTAATTATTTTTCCTATATTTTTGTAATTCTGAATAATTACTGCATTTGGTTAGTGTGGTACGTTTTTTGTCCTTAAAGGTTTATTTTTCCGTACTTAAATTTTCTCAGTCTTAATTCCCTCAGCCTGTATTGAAACCTTTAACTTTTGTTATACTACAATCATTTTGATGAAACAGTGCTGTCAGTTTTAGCAAAGCAACCTTTAAATCCACGATTTGCTTTGGTTGTTTGTTGCATTAGACATTTTTGGAAGTATACCTATGGGCCCCAAAGAGACTGATGTACGTGGTTTGATTATCCGTGTTATAAAGGCAACACAGAAACAGCATTATTTGATTTATTTTGTATGCATATTCTTATAAAGATTTGTTAGTTCTTATTTACATTTTAATCATGTGTCTTAGACAAGAAATGTAGTTGGTGCACTTATCCCTTTCCTTGTGCCAGTCTATAAAATACTAATACATTCTTCAGTGTTCTCATAACAATGAGCTGTTTTGTCCTGTCCGTTTGACAGAAGTAGATGACTGCAATGACATCCCATCTACAGAAGAAGATGCAGATGGAGCAGAAAACTCAAAGGACTTCGCCTTAGCACAGTCCATTCCAAAGAAAACCATCAGCCAGATAGTGAAGGACAAGAAGAAGCAGACACAGCTAACTCTGCAGTGGTAGTAGTGTGAACATTTTATCCACATGCATTATTGTTATGAATCGAGGTATGTGGGGTCTGAAAAGGACTTACAGAACTGCATAAAAATTAAAGAATGAGATCAGAAACTCAATCATGCTGTTTCAGAAATCAGCAAGCTCTTTGAACAGCATAAAATGCACATTTGTCTCTTGCAAAACTCAATATAAGCTGATGAACAGAGCTTCTTGTTCTTATCTGCTTGTCGGATGTTTTTCCTTTCTAACAGTAGGATGAGCGGGCCGGTTGGTGTTGGCTGTGGATGTCACATGCTTTGTCTTTCTCAGGCTCGAGGAGAACTACATCGTCTGTGACGGGGTGTGCCTGCCGAGATGCATCCTGTACGCGCACTACCTGGACTTCTGCAGGAAGGAGAAACTCGATCCAGCATGCGCTGCAACATTTGGAAAGGTAGAAGTACTGGGACATGTGGCATTTAATGGAAGTCTGTTTTTATGCTGGTCGCCCATAGGCCAGGTTTCAAATGTCCTTTTACACGTTTTGTGTGTGATATATCAATTTGCAAACATATTTTGAGTGTAGTGAATCTTTTGCATCCTTGCTCCAGAAAGCAATTCATAACAGATGACCTACAACTAAAACTCAGTCACCTAAACGTTATTTCAGTGCTATTCTTTTATGTCTCTTTGCAGACGATTCGGCAAAAATTTCCTCTGTTAACGACCAGGAGGCTGGGAACCAGAGGCCATTCAAAGTAAGGTCCAAGTTAAATTAAAAGACATATACATAAGATGTTTTTATTTTTTTTTATATTCTGTAGAAGGGTTCAGTATTTAGACCAACTTTTTTCTGGTAAGTTCCTGACATGCTTACTTTTGGGCCCACAAACACGTTGTAGTAGTTTTTATGTGAGAAGCCTTAATTATTCTCTTATTGTATGGTGTTACCATTCACTGTAGTGACTTAATGTGTGATCCTTGGTAATTTTCTGAATTTGGTTCTACAGTGTAACAAGTCTGTCCTTTTCCTGTCCCCCAGGTATCATTACTATGGCATTGGCATCAAAGAAAGCAGTGCATACTATCACTCTGTATACTCAGGGAAGGGTCTGACGAGGTAAAGTGCACTCGTAGAGTACTTGCCCTCCACATTTCCTTCCTTTAACAGTGGAACCTATCAGTGTGATATTACTATTATTGTGTAGTCTGAAGGCACACACTTGGTGTGTCTGTGAGAGACCTTGAAGGTACAGCACTGGGCAATGAACACTGAATAAAAAACAAAGTTTTTTTGAGTCTCTCCTGCAGAATGAGGTTTCGATTTATCTAATATACACAGTCTGCTGTCTTTCTGCACATACATCTTTCCTGCATTTGTAACTTGGTTGCGTTACCTGTCATTGTTTTTGATGTACAGTTTGCATAAGCTCTAACATGCATACCGTGTAATTGCTGCTTTGAAGAAAACTGCAAAAAGTCGTTCGCTAATTCTCAAAAGTACTTGCTTTATTTTTGACATATATGTTTAATTTTAGGTTTTCTGGAAGCAAACTCAAAAATGAGGTAAAATCACTGTTTGTCATGTTAATTTTCTGTCTCATTCATCTTTGTCTACTTTATTCCAGTTGCAATATTTACAGCAACACAGGTTTATTTAGTATTTGTATTTCTTCTCTGGACCTTAAGGTGTAAGATGTTGCATTAGACAAGTTTCTTACTTGCGTTACTTGTGCATTATAGTTGGTTAGAAGTACTCTAAATTATTTGAACAACGATGAATACCACAAGATTCATAGGACAGCAAAATGTGAATATGTTTTTGAAATTGTTTAAAAACTGTAATAACAGGAACACTGGTTTATTTACACTGTTCCAATAGAAGCTAAAAGCTGGTACCACAGATCATGTGGAGGTCAGCTTTTGCTTGCTATTGTTTTTCCATTGTAGATGTGACTAGTGTTTGCAGTTAGCATAAATAAATAGGCTGCAGAAGTAGAAATAACGTATAATATATAAATTTTAGACTGTGTTCTACAGGGCGGCTTCACTCGAAAGTATTCTCTCAGCTCAAAAACCGGAACTCTGCTTCCAGAATTTCCAAGTGCACAACATCTAGTTCTCCAGGATTCAGTGTCTAAAGAAAAGGTAGTCATGGTTTTCTGTTAATCAATAACGTTATGTTTCATGAACATAGTACTGTCTGTTTTTAATGGTATACTTTGACAGTGTGTTTTGAACAGCAAAGATTTGGACATGCAGTTTTGACATGAAATTTCACACAACAAAAAAAAAAAAAGACTTGTATGACGGGAAATGTTTTTTTGTTGCACTAACAGGTGGACACCCTAATTATGATGTACAAAACTCACTGCCAGTGCATTCTGGACAATGCCATCAACAGCAACTTTGAAGAGGTGTACATTTTGTAGACTGTCATTATAAAATGAAACACTTGAGCATCTAAGCAGCTCTTGCTAATGACAGACTTTCTCTGGGACATCAGATTCAGAATTTCCTACTGCACTTCTGGCAAGGGATGCCTGACCACCTGTTACCCTTGCTGGAGAACCCCATCATTGTGGATGTCTTCTGTGTCTGTGATTCCATCCTCTACAAGGTGTGCGATTCAATAATTCTACAACAAACATCACATGGTTTTCCCCAGCAAAAAAAAAAAAAGAAAAAAAACTAAATGTACTTTTTTTTTTTTTTTAGGTCCTTACTGATGTATTAATTCCTGCCACAATGCAAGAAATGCCAGAAAGGTATGACTTTGTGTATTATATCTGTAATCCAGCTGACGTGTAGGTTTGCGTATAATGATGTGCAATACAGCAGGATTTAGGGCAGCTTTGTGCAATGGTTTCTAGTCTCCTGGCAGACATTCGGAATTTCGCCAAGCACTGGGAGCACTGGATGGTGTCCTCACTGGAGAATCTACCCAACTTTCTGTCTGACAAAAAACTTCCTATTGCACGCCGATTTGTTTCCTCTTTAAAGCGACAGACGTCTTTCCTGCACCTTGCCCAGGTAAGACAATTTTAAAAAGAGGATGGAGATGTTGTCTCGCTCTAGTAATAGTATAGCTTTGGAGGGAAAAGTGCTAAGGGAGCATGAAGACTAGCAGAAAGGTAATGTCTGTGTTTGATCCTTTTTTATGTTTTTAGATTGCCAGACCAGCTCTCTTTGACCAGAATGTGGTTAACTCCATGGTGGATGATATTGACAAGGTGGATCTCAACAGCATTGGATCTCAGGCTCTGCTCACCATATGCAGCAGTGGAGACCAAGACTATGATCTCTACTCTGAATGTGAGGACGTTCTCTCTGAAAATAAAGCAATTAGTTTTTTGTTTTTCAAACGCCTATTCCTTCATTATAGTTGTGTTCCATGAGTCGTTAAATGTAAAAGGTTTTCTTTGTTACACTTCAAGGTCAATAAAGGGTCATAATTCACGCTGGCAGAAAGCTTAGTGTGTCTGAATACGTACTTCTCCTCGCGGTTTTCTTTCACGCTGGGTAGACGACTCTATTGCAGTGTTCCAAGAGCTGAAGGACCTCCTTAAGAAAAATGCCACAGTGGAGTCCTTTATCGAGTGGCTGGATGCTGTGGTGGAACAAAAGGTCATCAAGGTGGGCTGACCCGTTGAACAGTACTCTCACCTACAGGTTCGATTAGAGGTGAACAGCTTCAACGTTTGTTTTTTCTCCCCTCTCCCCCCACCCCCAAGCCAAGCAAGCAGAATGGACGGTCACTGAAGAAGAGGGCACAGGATTTCCTCCTCAGGTGGAGCTTTTTTGGGGCACGTGTTATGCACAGCCTCACTCTCAACAACGCCACCAGTTTTGGTAAGGAATGCCAATGTTGGAATTTTTGGCAAATCCTGTCATCCTAAGGTATAATTGGTTTGGGTAATGAAATACTGCTTATGTTTTCAGTGTCTTTATTTGTACTTTCAAGATGAAATATTTAATATGTTTAGGTATGTAGTGTAAAAAAAGAAATACAATGAACCAATTCATTTTTTTTATAGAGTTTTGTTTCATACAGCCATTAGCTGATTATCTCCATCTTTATGTAACCTTCTACTGGTGTTAGACCTGTATTCCTTCACTTAAAATACTCTTACGCATTGAGTTATGCTGCAACAAGCGCACACAGACACACACACACACACACACACACGCTGCACGTTCTATCCCAAATCACAACACAACAGTGAGCAATAAAATGTAATGACTTTGTCCAGGTAAGCAAACACGCATCAGCTGGTTTTCTCCATCCTGATGTGAGACACAGATAGCTACATGTGTCATCTGCTGGCTCCTTTGCTGAAGCCCTGCTGAATCCTAAACAAACATCCAGGCCACACTACAGGTCGAGCACACGCAGGTGCTCAGTCTCTGCAGATGGTCTCACTGATCTTTGTAATCTAGGTATCACGTTCACATTTAGAGATTTTCCTTAACACTTTTTTTTAGTGTAATAAAAATGTACGACATTATGTTTTTTAACAGTGTAATTGCTTGCAGGTTCTTTCCATCTGATTCGAATGCTTCTGGATGAGTACATCCTGCTGGCTATTGAGACACAATTCAATAATGACAAAGAACAGGAGCTCCAAAATTTGTTTGATAAATATATGAGGAATGCAGGTAAAAACATACATGTTGCAATATTCACCAATCACATGACTGTGTCAGTGTCTATACCAGCCGTGTGTGGCCTATTTAATTTCTATATGTAAAATAGAAATTATTTTTGTATTTATGTGATGTTTGATGTTACATTGTACAATTAACTGTTGAAAATGGGGGGGGGGGGG
>JABJVR010000034.1:1976590-1995468 GCA_025773905.1 Chitala chitala | reverse complement strand
ATATACATACACACACACACACACGTGCAACTGAGCAACCCAACTGGACACAGTCAGTACAGTAAAACATCAGGAATTAGTTTGCCGAATAATTTGTATGGAAGTCAATTTAACCACTGAAAGTACTATGAAATATGGTCACAGCGGGCTGTGATTAAGAGCCAGTTATATATGTAAAAAATATGTTTAATGTTGTAGCTGGGGCAAAATTACAGATTTGGCTGAGATAACTGTATTAATTGGTTTGAAGCGTTTGAAATATTGCTGCCTTGGATTTACGACTCAAGTGTCTGTTCTGTTCGGTTACAGTTGTAATATCTGCAGAGTGGTATTTTGTTCCCTTACAACAATGTCAGCGGCATTTATACAGGACATGGGAACACAGCAGAAGTATGTAGTTTGCATTCCAGGACTGTGTCGCTACTTACTCTGAAACAGAATAATGATAGCCTACAATTATTGAACCGTTAGTTATGGTTTTACATTGCAAAACGTGCAGGAGATATATGAGTCGTGCGGCTGTCCGTATATGGTTAACAGACAGGTGAGATGCTTCCACCTTCGATCATATTTCTGCGATAGTCACGAAGGTTAATGGGGTGAAAAGAGTCTCATCCCAACTGGCCATCAAAGGACCCATTACATTTATGTAATTGTAGCCATTAATATCGTTACGAAAGCTTATGTATAGTTCAGTCACACCTTAGTGGTATTTACCCTCAAGGACAGAGGTAACTCGTTCGAGAATCGTCTTTGCCGTCACTTGTGCGTAAATATACTGTAAGTAAAGGTAAAAACGTCGAAGGAGTTTAAAAACGAAAAGTGATGTTTAAATGAATGGGCGGTTTTGTCAAATAAGGCAACATAACTATAATTGATACTTGATACTTTTCATATGTGCGAGGATTAAACAGCTAAATGAGTATAGGTTGAGTTTATACAGTCCGTCGCATTTATTCACGAAAAGTCAAACATAATGTATTTCTCAAAATGCATTGAAATATGTTTTCTACGTTATCCTATTGAGTTTCTAATTGTGACTGACAAACTTTCCACTTAACTAGGGGATACATTGTAATAAAAATCCCTTTATTCTAATTTCTGGAATTTAGACAACTCGTAATTGCCGTATCAAGACAAATATTTCTTAAAATTTTGTAAATATCATTGTGTTTTATTCAGACTGAAAAGTGGAAGTACACCTCACAATCTTACAAAGACGAAGAATTGTGTTTCTCAAAATAGATGTTGCAAACATTTCAATAGTTTTATTTTTATTTGCATTTTGGTTAAATGAAGTACAGTTTAAGTTTATTGTGCAGTTAACCGTGGTACTATTGCGTGCTGTGGAATGCTGAAGGTTCACAGCAAAAGTGGCGGTGTTTATTCAACAGAGAGTATTTATATCGTTCCAGCTACACTGACAGTATATATATGGGTCCAGTTGGAACTACGTAAACACTGTGTTAAACTGACACTCATTTTTGCTGTGTGTGCGGGACACCATTGAATTGGCTATCTCTTACAACGTTTAAAGACATTTACAGATCAACCAATCAAAACTTCATTTGTTATATATATAAAACTGTAATACTGACTTTTTGCGTTACTGTTTGATTGTATCCGCGACCCTGAATTGAATAAGGTAGTTTAGCGAATGGATGGATGGATGTTTGTTTGTAAACTTAATTTTAAGTCGTCTTAAAACGTTTGTTTAGTTTTGTATTTCCTTTGCACGCGTTTAAAAACACTGAAATTACTTGTCGTGTCGGTTAAATCGTGAAGTGTAACCAGAACACACACACACATACTTCAATGTATTTTCACGAAATGTACGTTATGCGAAACTATTATGTTAAACTTTCAATCAATGACTTCAAGAAATCGCCACGGCTCGCCAGATCTTCAAATCTTAAGAATATGCACTTAATGTAACTGGATCGTTTGAGTGCATATTTTTGATTAATTATATTCTGGAAAATACATATATAATAATTAGATGTTATTATTGCCCGCTAACAACATCAATGCAACAATCTGATTTCGTGGAATGCGGACAATTAATACGATAAACTCAGCTTTTCCATTTTATTTATAACTCCCATGTTTTCCTGAACTGGTTCTACTTAACTGACTGCCTCACCAAACACACGATAGTTATCGTTAGGGACTGACATCTTGAACCTGTTATGTGAATATTTTTCGACTTCATTGGCACTTACAGTCTCTTACAGTCTACAGCGATTACAACCGGATTTTCGTCCAAACATTATGAACGCCCACCATAGCGGTCCCGGTAAAGGGTTTTGCTTTCAAAAACATTCTGCTTTTTAAAGCGCGCTCGCTCTCACTCCCTAACGCGAGAACACACACAGACGGGTTGATTTAAAACCTAGTACACTGAAACGTCAGTGACCTCAGTCGTCTCGTGGCTTCACTTCAGCTTGTCACACGCCTACTTTTCCACTGACAGTACTGCAAGACTGCAAGAAAAGACACGTAGCGCGGCCGGAATAAGGAGCCACTACTACATTGAATATTTATTTTTCTGTCATTCTTTTCAGGAATCATATCCGACAATTCAAATGAAGCATCACCTAATGCCCCTAAGTAATAACCCTTGAGATTCAGTTGTTCCTAGCCATGAGCTGCTTGGATGTTATGTATCAAGTCTATGGTCCACCCCAGCCGTATTTTGCTGCAACTTATAGTCCATATCATCCTCAGGTATGTTATCGCTTCAAAATATTGTACAGATTTGTAGAATGAGACAACTGTGTTTGCATCTACTTAGCGTATAACTCGCAACCTTGTTTTGATTCGGTGTCATATTATTATATTCGTGTTTTTATGAAAAACATTTATTGCACACTTTTTTGTAAAAAAAAAAAAAAAAAAAAATTACGCGTCCGTTGAAGTACTTTGTAAACAAGCAAACACTACATTTTTGGATCAGTTGGATAATTCAGACAATTTTTAATACTTATGTACTCTTTCCTTTACCAGAAAACACTGTCTCAGACTAGTATAGTAGCTACTGTGTAAATGTATTTTGTATAGCTACAACAAATCACTTGACATGTAGTCTATAATTGTAACGCGTCAATGATTAAGATTGAACTGTGCCAGCATAATTTAATCGTAACTGTTTAAACCCACAGAACAGTGTTTTGTGAGCCTCCAAGCTGTTAAAGACAATTCAAAAGTTTTCCCACTTTTCTTTAAACTCTCACAGTCAACATTCAAACGCAGATGCCAGTTTACACTTAGGGTGGTTTTCATATTTTCATATTTTGCATACTGCGACTCGTACTTAAACTAAATTTTCGAATTATCTGGATTTTGCGATTTAAGACACTACAAGATTTTCCTAAAATAAATGTTCATTAAGAGGCTGAAAAACGAACTCTTTATGAATGTAAAATTCACCTTTACGTCAATAACGTGCCGTAGCAACCTTAATCTGGAACTGCTTTTCGTGATCTACTTGGGATCTCAGAACTGCTATGATCAGAAGTAACGTGAAAACTGATTTTTCTGTTTAGAGAAAATAAGCGAAAAGCACCGTAACATTTATTACACCGGGGTTGGATAGGCACAGGGATTTGTAAACGTAACCTTGCATATCTTATTGCATGAACTGTTTTTGCAGTTTTATATGAGTTAACACTTACGCGTAAGTTGTAAACTGTGATATGTTAACGTTTAGTGTTTGTTTTTCTAAATTTGTAGAAACTAGCATTTTACTCCAAGATGCAAGAAGCGCAAGATAGTGTTTGCGGGAGCAGTCCTTTTTCGAGCCATTCCGGGCCGACGATAAAGGAAGAGGACTGTACGCGCGACAAAGACCATCCTCCAGAGGCCGAATACATCAGCTCGCGATGCGTACTGTTCACCTACTTCCAGGGGGACATCAGCTCAGTGGTGGATGAGCATTTCAGTCGTGCCCTCAGCCAGCCCAGCAGTTACGTCTCCGGTTCCGCAAGCAACAAGTCAGCACGAGGTAGTTCTTCCTGGAGAGGTGGGGATAATTACAACGTCTTGAGTATCTGTTAATTTGTATGGCTGCTTCAAGTACTGGCTACATTTAATTTGAGCTAGTGTTTCACCAATGATATTTAGCCTAAATGACTAAAGTCAAACGGATTACAAACCATATTTTTAGCTGACTCCTTTTTATTAAACAAGTATAGACTTTTATATTGTATTTGATTTCCTCGCTTTGTGATTGCTGTTAATCTTATATATTTTTTTCGCAAAATACAAAAACAGTATGTTGGTGTTTTTGTCGCTTATTTGATTAACTACGCAACAGCATGTTTAAAACTTCTACAGCTTATAAAAACATTCTTTGTTTCAGCTGAAGTAGTTCATGATCATGTTGCGGTACGTTTCACTACTAATTGTACAAAATGTAAATACAATTAACACCTGTCATCTTAAAACGTTTGGAAAGATGAATAATTATGAATTACTATTTTGTTGACCGTTTATATATTTATATATTTGACCATATATGACCGTTTATTTTGTTGTTAAAATGTTTATCATACAAAATTACAAGCCTGACAGAAAATGTGAGTCGCACGCTTCTGCTCTCCGAAGTTATAAACACGCTACATGTAAAAGACTCGCCTCGTTTTAAGGTTTTACATTTAGTATTGTCATTTTCTAAAATGTTTACCGTAAACTATTAGATAATCACCAAACGTCAGATGCACTGAGTATTTTAACATAATAACAAGGGTGGCTTTCCCAGTTTTATCACAGCATACACAAGTGGATTGTTTGCACGCTTGTAATTGTAAAACTCGCTAAGAAGCTGAAAGCGGCACCTAAATTGCTTACATTCCTTACAGTCTCTTAGCGCTCTTTTGAGAGTCTCCGCTCACCATTCGCAATCATCAAGTGCTCTCGCGCAGTTGAATGGCCTCATGTCATTCGGCTCCCGGTGGAGATCTTCGCTTCCGTTTTGACACATAAGCGAAGCGTCCAGTTTAATCTAAAGGTTGTATAAAGAAGGTGTTATTTCAACTGCATTAACGCGCTGTTTGTCTTGAGAAGTGAAAATTCTTTCAGTAAAAACGTGAACTTGTGAAACCTAGGCTTACAAACAACTGATCTTTTGGCATGTTTGCTGTGGACATCATGTGACGTGAAGTGTGTTCTTAAGACAAAATGTTGCCCATGTTGATCAAGCCTTAGTGTCGTTAATTTGTATTCATTTATTTTAAAGATTTAATATTTGCCAAAAAATTACTTTTTTTGGCAAATATTAAATCATTAAAGAAAATGCGTACAGGTATTTCTAAAACAAAAACAGCCCTACAGAAATTTTATTATTGTTTGGTATTTCTTAGGTGTCTTTTAGGTAAATATAGTAAATTCTTCCTGTGGTGCAGCTGAACAGAAGTTATGGAAAAGTACTTTCAATACAAAGAAGTTTGGAGCATAATATATATTTAATGAGATGGAGAGAGAACAGCCAGAACGTCACGATTAGCCTAGAACAGAGAACACGGAGACAGAGAATTCACTTACAGGGCAATTCGTTTAATACGAGCCGAAAACTATAAATCGAAAACGGGAGGAATAGGCAGGACTGTCGAAACACACGAGCAGAGCAAGCCGGAGATGATGAGACTAAAGGAATACGCGGAAAGATGACGATAGGTAGGATAGAGCTGGATCCGAAGGTATGGGCTGTAGCTGGGACAGAAAACAGGGTGAAGTGAAATGCTCAGTTCCAACCATTCGACACAAACTACAATACTTTAGCACCTTGCATAGATATGGAAGACCTTAGGTACAGTAGAAGGTGATTAAGAGAATGCATATTTCAGCTCTGTGGGTGGTGGGTCAGTGGCATCAAGTGTGGCTTGTTACACAAAAATATCAATTTGTTTAAATTATAAGAAAAGAAAGTTAAACCATATTTTATTCAGAGGATTTAAAATATATTTGACATTATTTAAAAAAATCATATTCAGAAAATTCTAATTCATACCATTGTTACATTTTGCAGGTGTATACTGATCTTGTTCTTGAATGGTAATGGATAAATAATGTCATATTTTATATTCAGAAGCAGTTGTTCTTTAGTCAGCTGTCATCTTGAGCATCTTACTATATATATATACAGTATTTGTACTCCATCCATCCATCCATCCATCCATTATCAAACCATTTGCCTTTTGCAGGGTCAAGGATGTAATTTTTATTGAAATGGCTCTCTTCTATCCAATGCCTTGTGGCATCTGACTATTCACATTAAGTCCTTAATTACTCTTCCCCCTTTGTGGTCTTGTGTAGTGTGTTAATGTCTGTGTTGTTAATTGTAGATGGATCGTTCCCCATGAGCCAGAGAAGTTTTCCACCATCCTTCTGGAACAGTGCTTACCAACCCTCTGTCACCGGCTCCCTGGGCACCAGTCTGAACAGCACACTGGGAGCCAGCCACACCGAGTTGCCCTTTCCTGGGGACCCTTATTCCACCGCCTCCCTCCATAGCCACCTGCACCAGCCCCCGTCCGAACCCTGGCACCCGGCACACCACCATCCTCACCACCACCCCTACTCGCTGGGTGGAGCCATTGGCACACAGAGCTCCGCCTATCCACGGCCTGGCATGCATGAGGTCTATGGCACGCACTTTGACCCACGCTATGGCTCATTGCTTGTGCCCTCGGTGAGGCCCCATCGGCTCGCCACTGCTGCGGTGCCTACGCCTGGAACCCCACAGTGTGACATAAGCAAGAGTGACCCGGCTGGTTCAGCGTGGACAGGTCCATTTGCAGGGACCGGCTCCGACATGAGCCAAAGTCTGAGCCTGAACATGGACGCAGGTAACAACCACTCTGTTTAGCTATACCAACTTTGCCATTATACAGTTAAGCTTGTTTTTGGATATTATAATGAGACACTGATGGATGTTCATGTTTATAAGGTCAGTGCATTGCAACACATTCAAAATGAGTCAACTAACTTCATTGATATAAGTCAGGTGTGACATGTCTTTTTTTTAGAAATCACATTTTACACATTTTTTCTGTTTTTATTTGAGTCTTAATTAAGGCTCATTATCTAATCTCATAAATAACTTCCTACTAAAACATTACGGAGAACATTTATGCAAGAACCAGTGCAGTAACTGGCAATGTAATTTGGCAGTGTTTCTGGCCTAATAATTTCTAATTCTTTGACATTGTTCTGCCTATACCTTTGTGGCAACTGATTTCACATTCTCTTGCTTCAGGGCCTCCAGCTTCTAGAAGCAAAATGGTTGTCTCCCTCTTCCTAATCCTCTCTTCTTGCCCCTTTTTTTCTTCTGTCTCCCTTTTCTCATCCTCTCACCCTTCCTACCTCTGTTTTCTCCTCTCTTCTTCTTCCTGTCTTTCTCTCTTTTCCTCTCAGGTCTCCCGACGCAGGATAAAACCAAGGACTTGTACTGGTTTTAGAGCCACGCTGCCCCATCTGGACATGACAGGGGCTCTGTGTGACTCTGCCTTGTAGATATTGACAGGTTTTTTTCTGTAACAGATTCTAATCTCGCTTGCAGCTCGTCGCTACACCCTCTGTGGCGGGACCATCCTGAGCTGAGTTTCCACCTCTGTGGATACCCTCTGCTAAGCCCTGCGGAAACTGGATGGACAAGAGTGAGCAAGGGACAGAAAGGAGTTTCTCCGTCCTGTCAGAAAGGGGGTGGGGGGGATAAACTTTAAGAATTTTAAGAAAACAGCTTTCTACTACACACAGTGATATAAATGGAAGCTGCTCTCTTGCTCTCTCTCCTGTTATCTAAACTGAGGACTTTGGGCTGTTGAAGAGGAACTTTCTCACTGCTTATAAGGAATCAGTCAAAAGAACAATTTAGACAACAAAAGCTTAAGTGGAGACATATTTTGAAAAGACACTCAGTGCTTGGAAAAACTATTTGATTTGAAATTCAGCATTTTTTCCCCTCCTTTTTGTAAAGGACAAACGAGTGACAAATGTGAGAGAGAAAACCTCTTTCATTTCATGACTGAAGTGAGCAGGGGCTATTTGAAGCCACTTGCCTTGTGTATAGTTCATCTGCAGCTGTCATCAACAACTGTTCTCCAACTGGACAGACACACACCGTCAATCGTGTCACTGCACTCAGTCGGACCAAACAAATGCTCTTTCTCCACACAAGGAGTGTGTTGTCAGATCTGGACCCTGACCCACACAGAACAACTGGGTTAAGGGAGGGACATTAAGGATGAAAGATATGAAAGATAGACACACAATCCTTGTGTGTGTGTGTGTGTGTGTGTGTGTGTGTGTGTGTTCATGTGTGGGAGAGTGTATGGATGTGTGTGCATGTGAGGTCTGCCTTATGACATGATTTTTTTTACGGAGGATAAGGAAAAGACCTGTGTAACTGTGAGAAGGGTTGCATTAAAAAATCCTCATCTATTCTGTAGAATTTCATTGTATCCCAGTGATATGTTGAATGTTAAACATTTAGCAAGCATTTTGAATGTGAATATATTAATATATTGACAATTAAAGTATTTTTTTTTCTCTTAAAATCCTGATATAAATGCTACATAATGTTTGTCTTAGGCTGTGAATGGAAATGATTGGCTGGAGATCATTAAAACCAAAAGTGCAGTTGTAACATTATCGCCACAATTTGTTCCAGTAACGGACTTACACATGCAATCACACTGTGCAGAATGTGCATACATGTTAAAGATTTTTCCTCAGTACTGAGTCTCTTAACTCCCATTTAAAATCAGTTCCAGGTGTATGTAGCACGTGTTGATTGGTTAGGCCAGTTTCAGTTACTCTTCCTAGCTTTGTGGAAATATGAACATCTGTATAAAAACACACCATTCTTTTAACAATATAAAAGCTCTGCCATACAGTTTAATCTTCTCTTAGTCATTTTTCCATTCATGTTCAATATCTCTTAAATTCATACATTTTGTCATTATAAAAACTATTAATTATACTGTTTACATTTAATTCCTTGAACCATTCATTCCTTACACAAGACAAGGTATTAATTTTAGCATTTTTTCATATCTTTACAAAGACTAAAATAGCCTTTTTCTTTGCAATTGGACTGAATGAACATTTAAACCAACTGTATTTTTCGAATTGCATTTGGCTCTACTATGCATAAAGGGGAGAAATTGAGAATTCTGTTGTTTCCCATGTACATACACAGCAGGCAGCACTATTAAGTTAAACAATGTCTTGAGTGGATGTACAGTGGCTTGAAACCCACACACATTTCATTCAAGCTAAAGTTATTGATCCTTCCACTATACACGGCCATTAGCATAATTCAACGTTTATTTAACTGTTCCACGTGCAACAACAATAAACTTCAAATATAAAAAAGAAAGTGTGTGAATGTCAATGTGCTGTCTGAGCAAACCTTCATGTTGCATTTCATAAATTAATTCTGGACAGCTGCAGACAGATGTTAAGACCTGACAAAGGGAAGAAGGAATTTATGTGGAAAGAAGACCATGGAACACAGGATACTGTGTTCAGTGAGCTGTGCTAACAAAAAAAATACAAAATAACGTTTTTATCAACATTTTATTCATTTATTTACTTGTATGTTTACACATAAAGCAGTTGTCATGAGCAAGTGTGTGTGTGTGTGTGTGTGTGTGTGTGTGTGTGCTTTTATTGTCCTTGCGAACATATACGTTACAGGGAGCTAGCGGTGAGTGTCATGCTCATAGGATCAATAACTTTACCTTATATACGTACACTAGCAAACCAAAATCCTGCGAATTGAATACATGATTAGAGCTTTTCTAAAATGTGTTTCCTATGTGCTGATAAATTTTTAGAATTTATCGCATAAATACACATAGTGAAATAAATAATTTCTCGTAGTTTTTCTTTCAGCTTTTTTCGGAGCAATGCTTTAAAGCATCTGAATTTGAAAATTCAATTTTAAAAGCAACGACCTTTTCGCTTTTGCTCTTCAATGACACTATAAAGTTTCTCAGGGGCAACAAGAAGCTCATGTCCGCACGCGCTATGGCACTGCACTCAGCGAGTGATACACAGCGCGAAGCTGCCAGCATCGAGACCAGACATGAAGACGGACACCTGATAGCTGCTGTTTCCGTGACTGGAATATTTGTGAAGTTAGCGCATAATCTGAAAGCAGAGGGTCATAAATTGCAGGGTGCTAATTGGAGCTAGAACGAATCTGTCAATCACTTTATCCTAAAAACGCACAGGACCTCATGTCCATTTATGGATTCGGAGTCAGTGAGTTGTAGCCATTTGCTGTGTGCCCTTCATGGGCTGGACAATCAAACAGCCTTTTCATAAAGGTTCTACCATAACAAACATTCTCCAGGAATTTTAATTAGTATGTTAATTAATAATTAGGAATGTTATTCAATCAACCGACGTAAGTGTTTGTCTATAAATTATTAAAGTATGCTTACAATAATTTTAGGTAACCTTCAGACTCAAAGTTGAATGAATACACTACTTTACAAGGTCACTGTGAGCAGATTTTTCACTCTAAAAGATCTCTTGTTCAGGTTTCGTCAGTGTTAAATTCACGTTATAGAACTGCGATAGTTTGTTAGAATCCCCATGCTGAGGAATGATTTGCGTTCATGGCTGGGTAAATAGCGAGCATTGCTTACGTATTTATTGACTTATCTTTTAATGTATTCAAATACTTGTCATTCCTTTCAAAAATGTGGATGCAGTACCTTTTCCCACTTATCACAGGCTTAACTGGCATACTTGTGCGCACTTTTTTACGGCCTGACAGGTTTTCTGTATTGTCTTTATCGTTGTTTTCACGACATATATTCCACAGGTGGATAGTGGTGGCAGGCCTGGGGAAAATTTAATTGGATTATTGGGTTGAAAAATCTGGGCTACTTTTCACAACAAATATATTTTGCTCAGACTGCTTAATGTACAAGTTAGTCTGTCCAAAAACAAACACTTGGGATAACCCAATACCCTACAATTTTCACCAATGCACATAATGTTTCTAATTGATAGGGTTTTACATGTTCCTTAAGTCTGATCACATTACTTGTAATTTTTAAAGCAAAGGCTAAAGTCTGCAGTCACATATTCTGCACTACCAGTACAAAATGAAACACATGCTGAACCATGTATGTGTGAACGTCTCGTACATACGTATAATTTTATATGTGATCCAATTTGTTCTGAATTTCATGAAAGTTTACATAAATAGAAGAAAACAAGAGGTCATGTACGCCCAATGTTATACCAGAAGTAGCTATTTTTTATTCACAAATGCTGACCTTTGGTTTGTTACTGCAAATAAAGCGTTTTGTTGTTACTTTTGGAGATAAGAATGCATTTGCCCCCCCATACGCTCTTATGTTTTACTTGATGACTAACACACCTAAGTAATTTTTATACAATTTGCATGGATTAGGTGTATGGCCCGTCATTCCATCCCCTTCTAGCCAAGGGCGTAAGCGTCTTAACATTGTCAGCTGCATTAATAGACCGACATCTCATATGCAACTGGTCGAAATGGAAATTTTTTATTTTCATTTGCACAAACGGCTATTTCCAGACACCAAGCCAAAAGCGAGGTCTTATCTTAATACCTGAGGGAGTGTGTGTGTGTGTGTGTGTGTGGGAGGGGGTGGTATCGCCATTCCCGATTTGCAGTTCGCGGTTGAACTCACGGACATCAGTTTTTTCATGAATAGGTAAACAAATGCAGTTTGTGACAAATGTATGAACGTTTTATTATTAACTTTAATTAAATTCTGTTTTCAGTAAAGAGTGCGCTGCAAAGATTTAATGACAGAGGAAACGGAGAAAACCCAGAGTAATTACTCATTTAGGGATTTTGCTCATTTCGTTGTTTTGTAATCTTAATTATTGGGTGTAGTAGTGTGTATACGCAGGTATACAGGATTTCCCCCAACCTATAAACATGTGATAGAAATGAAATTAGAAATAACATAAAAAAACAAATGTGCAAATGTGCAAAAACAGTACAGTGCAATGATTCACATTCTTAACATATATACATTATAGTCTGTCAGAGTAGGAGGCTCCTCTCCCAACTCAGAGACACAGAGTCATTGCATACTGAGATTGCCGTTGGCAGAAAAGACTTCCTGTAGCATCCTTTGTCACAACGGAGCTGAAGTAGTCTCTGACTAAAAGTGCTCCGCTGTCATGGAAGGGATGTGAGGTGTTCTCCATAAGTAGAGTCTGCTCTGTCCATTCCTGTAGACAGTGTTGCAATTTCAGTCCAGTCTGTTATCAAGGTGAACTCCGAGGTATCTAGCTCTCCACCACCTCCACCTCCTCTCTGAGAGTGGAAATGGTCTTTGACCTGGTCTGGGTCCTCCTAAAGTCCAAGGCCATCACCTTGGTCTTGGTCACATTGAGTATCAGGTGGATGTTCCCATACCACTCCACAAAGCGGTCCACCAAGCCTCTGTACTCCGTCTCCTCTCCACCACTGACACACCCCACGACTGCAGAATTATCGGAGAACTTCTGCAGATGACAGAACTCAGAGTTGTACTGGAAGTCTGAGGTGCACAGGCTGAAGAAAAAAGGTGAGAGGACTGTTCCCTGCAGTGCTCCTATGCTGCTGACCACCCCATTCAGACACATCCCTGCAGTCGCACAAACTGTGGCCGGTCTGTCAGGTAACTGGTGATCCAGGGGATAGTGTAGGAATCTACCTGCATCTCCTGCAGCTTCTCCCTTAGCAGGACAGACTGGATGGTGTTAAAGACATTGGAGAAATCAAAGAACATGATTCTCACAGTGCTCCCTGCTTTGTCCAGGTGAGAGAAAGCTCGCTGAAGAAGGAAAATGATGGGATCGATGGGAACAGGAGGAGCAGAAACACAGGACATGCTCAGCAGGCTTCATCTGTTAAATTGGTAACATTACACACTGAGAGAAGAAAAACACAAAGCTTAAATAGAATACTCAACTGATTTTAGGTGCAATTAACGACTGTCTCATGTACTGCAGAGAAGGTGTGTCAGTCAGGGGCATGACACATATACTTCACTGTCATTACTGGGAACATCTAAAGAGCTAAACCAAATACATGTAAGGTATAGGTGTCAGGTATAAACCTTATACAAATAGGTGACTATTTTTTTCATAGAAATTAACATTTATTATAACGATCAAAGTAATAACCAAAATCATAGTACCACTGTAAAAAAACAACCCATAGAATCTACTCACTAATTGTGAGGTAACAATATGCACTAAGTGTGTTTTGGTAGATTTTACCCCATATTGTGAGTAAAGAGTACCTCCATTTAACAGCTATTACACATTGAAAAAATAGGTATAGTCTACCTAACATTTCTCAGTACGTTTCACAACTAATTACTTTAATATTGAGTAATATTAATTCTTGACTGTTAATAGGCAATTCTTCATGACTAATTAACCATTACTTATTCAGTGAAGGTTAATTTTACTTAAAAACTGAAGACAAAAAAGACAGTATTGATTAACGTCAATTATTGTTTAACCATTAAAAAAATCTCTAATAAGCTAAAACAACCACCACAGAAGTTTATTAACTGATTAATACATTACGTTGGATACGGAGACTGACAGTTGTTCAGCCTTGAAAGCGATACATGCATGTTGTTAACCTCCATGACGTTTAACGTTTAAAGACTGAAGTAGCCAACCAACGTTAGTGAAACCAATGTACACCAGCAACTTTCTGCTTTAAGATGTAAATTACAGTGGGATTAATTATGTTATTTTAGTCATTTCTTGAGCTGAAATTTACCATTTACGGTAAAACTGCGTTTCTAAATGTCGTTGTAAAAGTGACGCAACAAACAGGTTGTTCAATGTCGCCTTACCAGCAAATACACAATGTTACAGTGTAGAGGTCAGTGTTAGCAACGGTTAGCTAGCTAAATTAGATACTTATCATAGCTAGCTAACGCTAATTAAAGTCAGTAACGCTGCTAAAAAAACGTTAAACAAGTAAACTAACAGTGAACAAGTTTTTTGCTTTATTACTTGATAACAATTAGCTACAAGTATAGCTAAAATGTGTGGCTAACGCCTCAACTCACTATGATATGAAATGTCGAACTGACGTCTATTCGGCGCTATACTAACGTCAATTCCTACTACTGATGTAACACAGAACAACTACTAATGTGATAGATGTTCCTCTTATATAACGTAACATTTGCATTCACGGTATAATAATGTACACAATAACACCAACAATCGACCAGCAACAGGAAACGTGAAGCAGCGGTAATGGACGCTCTGCTCCACCAGTCCCCAGAGCCAATGTTCATGGCCGAAGTTTTTGACCATTTTTAATTAGTTTTCTTAACTTGCCGTTGTTACTGTTACAAAAATATCTAGTGTAGGTGTAGTTAACCTATTGTTATATATTTTACTTGATGACTAACACACCTAAGTAATTTTTATACAATTTGCATGGATTATAAATACCACTCTCAAATGTAATTTTTTTACAGTGTAATTTAATGTATACACAAATTGCTAACCTGAAGTTAATCTGTTAGGGAAAGATGTGCACTTCTTTTCCTTAAAGTTGAATTGGGTTTTGCTGAATAATTTGTCAATTAGTCTTTGAAAAGAGATTTTTTTCTCCACTCCACACACCCCCCTTCAAAAAAAAAAAAAAAAAAAAACCAAGACGTCACAGTCTTCGCACAAACATCTCATTTGCTTGGGAATGCTCACCAGGCTCTACAGAACATTCAGGACATCCACATGTGCCACATGGCTGGCAATTTTCACACCTGCTGCCAGTGGCATTTTTCACATTAGTCAACACAAGCACTACAAATGTGAACTTGGAACCCTATCTGCAAGCCTGTGACTCTGAGCCAGGCCTAGTGCTGGATCTGTGACCCAGTCTTTTTATCTAGCTCCTGCTTTATAGTAAAAAAAAATAATAAAAATAAAAATTCCGTTAAAAACCGTTCACATACAGGGTCTGACCTAATGTTTTGTTCAGTGTCATAAGCAAAAGATAACTGGAGGTTGTGTAAAAGTGAGTCCTAGAGGTCTTATAGGGCATTTTAAATACATACATATACACTGCATGTAGGCAGGATGGGGGCTCAGTCATTAGAACTGTTGCCTAACATCTCCAGGGTAATGGGTCCAACTCTCAGCACAGTGTGTGAGGAGCTTACGTGAGCTTCTCCTCTGTGATCTCTTATTTCCTCCCACGCTCCAGGCCACCTGTGACCCTGACCAGGATAAGTGGTTGGGTAATAGATGGATGGAATATATACATTATAGTGCTCTTCTTTTTAAAGCCCACTAGGCATGCCATGACAGACTTGGACTGGTAGTCACTATCTAAACATCACTAAGCCCACTACCTTAAAACACTAGTCAAACTCCTGTCCTGATTTTTATGTGGAGAGGGGTGGGTTGCTGCTATAATTAACTCACCAACCACTGCTGCAGCTAGGATGTGCAGCCACAAGCATTGTCAGTAATAATGTTTGTGAAAAAATGTCATTTTCGTAGCAGGCCGCATGTGGGTAAGATCTTTTTTTTTTTTACATTCAAGTGCCCATGCATCAGTTGAAGATGAACAGAGGGCTCCTCCCAATGAATCAGCTTCCATTCAGCTGATAACCACTACACCTGTCTGTTATAAAAAACGTGAGACCCTTCCAAACTGTCTCAACGAGATATTATTCTTATCTGTAAAACTAAAAATAGGCTAAATTTTCTTAAAATAGTATTCAAAGTACACTTTCTATAGCTAATGATGACACAATATTATTGAAAAATAATTCCATTATATTGTGTACAAAATGAAAATTTCAGTTGTATTTACCATTGCATCAATATTTTTTTCAGATAAATGTAAAATTCATTTAAATTTCTTGTTTGCATAATGTACTATAATAAAAATTAAATAATGCTACTGCGTTAGTTTTACCCTACTGTTACATGTAACTGTAGCTAAGAGTGAACTATTAAATATCAAAATGAGAATGTAAATAAATCCAACTTTTACTTTCAAATAGAAAACCTCTACGGCGCTATTGATGTATTAAGCAGAAGGTAAAGCTTAAGTTTTGACTGGTGATATCATATTTCGCTAAACCACACATTTTCGTTTTTGTCTGGGGAGAGCATTTCTGACAATGGGTTGGAATGTTCTGGTACTGTGTTGGAATTCTACAGATAACCAAAACAGTTTTCCATAGTTCCCCTTGTAGACAGAACAGTGAATATTTACAAATGACCGACAAAGTGCCATTAGACCAAATTGCAGATATTTGTCAGACACAATTGAAGCATAATAGTTAGTACAAAAGGTGGGCTTTAAAAACAGTCATTTAACAAATTAGTGTTTAAAAATCACACAAACTGCTGTCAAAGCAAGCGTTCAGAAACAAGTTCAGAAAAAACTGAACTTCGTTAAAAATCTGAGAGCCAAAATTTGTAGTCAAGAAGTGATTGCCTTAAATTTCCACCTGTGATCGGAAACAGAAATCACAGCTTTTATTTTATTCTTTTGTTTAGGCTTTCCATCTTTTCCCCTCATCGTGCTGTTATTTGAGCCAGCAATGAGTACCTTTCCCCTGCCTGCCGTGTCTATTGCTGAGACCGCAAGTGAAGCTGAGTTTATGTATCAAGAAAGCAAAGTCCTGGAATCAATCAATATGATAAAATGCATCAACAAATTCACAGACAACCCATGTTAACAAATCACAGTCTATATGAACTGTTGTCACTTACGCAGTTATTGACTAAGAATGTGGGGAAAAAGGAGTTAGGGCCAGGGCAGAGATGTGGAAAAACAGCTGTTAGGTTCGCTTGCCAGCACAGTCACTGAGTCAGCCAGAGCTATCCGTTATGGAACAAAGCAGAGTCTATTGGAAACACAGAGACTGACTTTCGGTGAGTTTTGTTGACAGCTGTGTTTGGAAATCTACCACATCACCGGTGCACTATACATTTTGCAATGTGTTATTATTGCCACATTATGCACTATTCTTTCACAACGTTCAAAGTTTGACTTATGATTATTTTTCTCAGAGATGTAGTTTATTTTTTTGGGAGATTTAATGTACTGATTGGAATGAATGAGTCTGTTTACCTATGATTGCCCATGCTGAGATGGAAAACCAGCACCAACTTTTTGTTCATTTAATATATTTTTCACTTTAATTTGATGGCATCCATTAATTTGGTGCGTATGGGCCCATATCCTGTGTCATAAGTGTATTTGCACACAGAATACAACTTATTGATGGGTGGCAAGATGCTTCTTAAAAAGTAGATTCTGCACATTTGGGTCATTCATTTTTCCAAAATGCTCATCAGTTCACTAATCCAGTGAGCTTGAAGCCTATCCAAGAGAATATAGTTTGCAAGGGTATGCATGTGCACACACACATACCCACATACACACACCATGTCTTTGGACTGAGATGGGACTGGGGCACCTGGAGGAAACACACAAACACACACACACACACACACACACACACACACACACACACAATGGGGAACACGCATATTCTCAGGCGAGAATTTAACTTACAATGAGACCCTGTTCATTTTAACGTAATACAGAGGTCACAGACATCAGTCAAGTTATAGCTATATTAGAAGGGAAAACATGCCACCAGACAGCTACTGTTTGTGCTGGTACGTCCTGAGAGACTTTGGCTGAGCAAAACAACAGGAGCACAGAGTGACAAGTTTTTTATGCAGGAAGAGAACAACCAGTCAGCACACCGGTGAGATGGCTGGCACCGTCAGCCCCAGCAGGCCTGATTTATGAGGCTCACGATCTTGTCCAGGCCTGGGACAGAGCCCTCAGGGCAGGTTCCCTGCCCAGCTGTCCCACACGTTCCTCTGAGACCTTGGCTGCTCAGCGGGGCTCCTGGTGCCAAAATTACACTGTCGAATTCGTATCTCCAGGGTCGGCTATCCTCTACTGTTAGCAGTCACTTTATTTTTAAGATGATGGACATCACATGTTAAATACCGCCAGATTCTCTGAATGGCTTTGCACCTTGTGTCAGTGCAGTATATCTTATTCTAAAGGAGTTGGACTGAAGACTCTTCATGCGCAGAAGGCTTAATGCATAGATTTATTCAATAAATATACATTCTGAAAAATTCATGAAGGAAATATTTAACATATACAGGCATATATTGTATGTACATCCTTTCCCAAAAGTATTATGACATGATTCTCATTGTTTAACAAATAAAAATAAAAAGCATAGTCTAACAAGAATTTACACATTAGATATTAAATTATAACAATTATCAACATAATAATTAAAAATTACAAATACAACCTTTTAAAAATAAAATTGATTACAGTATCTCTATATGAAATATATACATGAAACAATAAAAAATGTGCTTTATTATTGTAAACAACTCACTCTGTTACCCTTCCTCCATACTGCTTATTTGCTCATCCTATGCAAAGTCACGCAGGGCCTGAAGCCTGTCCCAAGTATCTTAGGGACAACAGTGGGGCACCCAGCACAGGGCATCAACTCATTGCAGAGGACGTTCATACACCCTATCACACACTGTGGGCAATTTGGAAATACCAATCAGCCTACAACACATGACTTTGGACTGTTACAGGAAGCCAGAGTACCTGGAAGAAATCCATTAAGCGCAGGGAGAACATGCAAACTCCATGCACGTGGTGTGGAGCTAGTAGTCAAACCTCTAATCCTGTAAACACACACACACACACACACACAAGATCTTTCATTGGGTGTAGATACCATTTAAACTCACTGGCCACTTTATTAGGTACACCTTGCTAATACCAGGTTGGACCCCCTTTTGCCTTCAGAACTGCCTTAATT
>JABJVR010000034.1:1941403-1976490 GCA_025773905.1 Chitala chitala | reverse complement strand
CTGCAGAGAACAGGTTGGTATGGAAAAGGATGATCTGCTGTGGCGACCCCTAGAGGGAGCAGCTGAAAGAGGAAGAAGAAGAAGACTGCTGAAATTCGCCTTGGCAAGCTGTCAATCAACTTCTGGGCCACATCCTGCCTTATGGCAGCTCATTCTTACATAATCAATGCTTGGAGTTTGCCAGAATTTGTGGGTTTCCGTTTGTATACCCGCCTCTTGAGGATTGACCACAAGTTGTCAACGGGATTAAGGTCTGGGGAGTTTCTAGGCCACGGAACCACAATTTCTATGTTTTGTTCCCCGAGACACTTAGTTATCACTTTTGCCTTATGGCAACGTGCTCCATCATGCTGGGAAAGGCACTGTTCGTCACCAAACTGTTCTTGGATGGTTGGGAGAAGTTGCTCTCAGAGGATGTTTTAGTATCATTCTTTCTTCATGGCTGTGTTCTTAGGCAAAGTTGTGAGTGAGCCCACTGCCTTGGCTGAGAAGCAACCCCACACATGCTATACTGTTGGCATGACACAGGACTGATGGTAGCGCTCACCTTTTCTTCTCCGGACAAGCCTTTTTGGCCTTAGTTATGTTGTTACAATGACACCTGGAAGTGGGTGGGATATATTAGGCAGCAAGTGAACATTTTGTCCCTGAAGTTAATGTGTTAGAAGCAGAAAAAATGAGCAAGGATAAGGATTTGAGTGACATTGAGAAGGGCCAAATTTTGATGGCTAGATGACTGGGTCACAGCAACTCCAAACCTGCAGCTCTTATGGGATGTTTCTGGTTTGCAGTGATCAGGACCTACCAAAAGTAGTCGAAGGAAGAATAACCAGTGAATCAGTGACCGGGTCATAGGTGGCCAAGGCTCAGTGATGCATGTGAGGAGCGAAGACTGGCCTGTGTAGTCCGATCCAATAGCAGAGTTTTTGTAGCTCAAATTGCTGAAAAAGTGAATGCTGGTTCCAATAGAAAGATGTCTGAACAAGCAATGCATAGCAGTTTGTTGCGTATATGGCTGTGTAGCTTTAAACCGTTCAGGGTGCCCATGCTGACCCTTGATTTTTGCAAAAAGCACCTACAATGGGCACATGAGCATCAGGAGTGGACCACTGGATGGTGGCCTGGTATGATGAAGCATGTTTTCTTTCTTTCATGTGGATGGCCGGATGCATTTGCATCATTTACCTGGGGAAGATATGGCACCAGGATGCATTATGGGAAGAAGGCAAGTCAGCAGAGGCAGTGTGATGCTTTGGGCAATGTTCTGCTGGTAAATCTTGGGTCCTACCATTCATGTGGATGTTACTTTGATACGTACCACCTACCTACGGTAAACATTGTTGTTGACTAAGTACACCCCTTCCCTGATGGCAGTGGCCTCTCTCATCAGGATAATGACTCTGCCACACTGCAAAAATGGTTCAAGAATGGTTTGAAGAACACAACAATGAGTTTGAGATATTTACTTGACCTTCAAATTCTCCAGATCTGAATCCAATTGAGCATCTGTGGTATGTACTGGAAAAAAAATCCATGGAATCCTCAACTTGCAACTTGAAGGACTTTAAGGATCTAAGGTCTAGTGGAGCCCATGCCCTGATGGGTCAGTGTTGTTTTGGAGGCAAAAGAGAGACCTACTCATTATTTGGTGGGTGATCATAATGTTGTTGTTGATCGGTGTATGGTATATATGTTTTGTTTTAATATGATGGCTCAGTGGTTAGCACTGTTGCCTCACACCTCTGGGGTTGAGGGATTAAATCATGCCTCTGCCCTATGTATTATTATAGTTGTCACTCCATGCAAGGCCTTGCGCCCCAAGTTCCATGGGTTAGACTCCAGGTCCCTTCACCCTTTCACATGATAAACGGTTTGAAATGAATGCTTTATTTTAAAAGACTGAACATAAGTATGTACCATTTAGTTTGAACATAATTACTTAATATTTGCCTAAAAGGATTGGAGCCATTTTGTTTTCCAAATAATTGATAGCAGTGCCATTGCGGCTCACCGACTGGTGCTCTGCAGCTCACAGAAACCCTGTTCTACAACACCTGATCTTCTTTTGCAGTTTGAACCAGTAGCCTTCAGAATATACACCTTTAGCAATGAGGTTTCCTCTGCCCTACCGTCTTAACCACTAAGGCTGTCCTTTAACCAAAACCAGAACTGAGATGACCAGACAGTTAAGAAGATTGAATTGATATAATTGAAATGTTCTCTCTTTGACTGTTCATCTCAGGTCTGTGGTGTAAATGTTGTCAGTGTTTCTTGGAATTTCTGAGTGAACTGTAATGAAGTCAGACAATACATCGTTAATATTAATATTCAGACTCAAAGAGCCATGCGTAAACCATGCTGTAACAGATTTTCCCATTAAGCAGAGATGATTAGTTGCAGAAAATTATTATGGAGGCTGGCAAGGCTCCAGGAACTGCAGTCAAGAGACCCATCAGGAATAAATGGTTCTTCCTCCATGTGTTCCAATTCAAAATTGGCATTATTTTGATTAAAATGCAGAGCTTTTGCCACACATATAGTGGTGCTTGGGAGCCAATGTTTGGTGTGTTTCCTGAACTCAGGAACATTACTGGTCCAATCAGATATGATGTCATGTTAGATCTGCGTCTGTAGCTGAAGACTTGAGCTTTTCCTTTAGCATGGACAATTGACCATGGTTCCGTTAGCAGAAAGTCAGAACGTACGACCTGCTGTTTGTGGGCTATGGCTTCACCAAAAGTGCTTTGAAAGGGAAGTGAGTGACAGCAGAAAATAATGCCACCCTTAGCTTGTTTCAAAGTTTCTTTCCTCTGATCTCCGCTTAAAAACTCCAAGCTTGGAGCTGTGATTTTTTTGTATTGTTTTTGATATCTTTTTACAGGCACTTTTGGCAGCTTTTTTGTTCTTGTCATTGTCAAATTGTTTGGCAGTTTTGGGAGCACAGTAATAAACATGGTGGTACTTGAGTACCGTTGTAGTTCTGCTATTGTTCTGTTGAATCATGAACGTCAGAGAGTGTCTGTCTTACACTGCCTGGTGATACCACGTAAGTGGCTTAGACAAGAAGCATACACAGATTTACATATTCATGTACCGTTTGTGAATACTGGGAGGAGCTGGCAGTAAAGACATTTTTATTGTTAAAGAAACACATGCAGTTGTATAGAGTCATTCTTTATTATTGTCACCACTTCAACGTACACAAATTCTCATTTACAGCAACAGTAGTAACATTACTTTTATGGCCATGAAAGCCCCTTTTTTTGACCTGTCTCCCCTGATGATGTTAATGACACGCAGTCAGTTTAATGTCTTATGTAGGATCAGGTGATATCCCCACGCATTACTGGTCTCCTGGCTGTTCCCAGACAGCCAGTGAACGATTATGAGTCATCCATCCCAGACAGGCATGTTGTTGGAGTTGTGGTTTTGCTATAATGCCTTCCCTTAAATAGATATTCCTGCCAACTCCGCCCACCCATGTCCTGCCCTGCCTACCACACTCAACACCGATGTCCTGCCCCACCCACCACACTCAGCACCCATGTCCTGCCCTGCCCACCACACTCACCACCCATGTCCTGCCTCGCCCACCACACTCACCACCCATTTCCTGCCTCGACGACCACACTCTCCTCCTATGTCTTGACCCGCCCACCACTCTCATCACCCATGTCCTGCCCCACCCACCACTCGCACCACCCATGTCCTGCCCCGCCCACCACACTCACCACACATGTCCTGCCCTGCCCACCACACTCAAGCAGTAACCCCTAACCTCCGCTGTTTCCTCCGCAGCTACTCGACTGCTTTGTCATCCCCGTGGTGCTGCTCCTCTCTTGGTTCTTCCTCCTGGTCAGATACAAGGTGGTGCACTTCGTGGGCGTGGGCGTGTGCCTCCTTGGCATGGGGTGCATGGTTGGTGCCGACGTGCTGGTGGGCCGGCAGCAGGGTCTGGGTGAGTTGTTTCCTCCCCACTCACACTACCTCCACCCATGGGTGTGACCTGCGTGCCTCTGGTTTTGTACTCCAACTCCTGACTTTGTGTTAACCTCCTGTCTATTGTGCTGAATTCTGTCCCTGTAACAGTGCTCTCCTAATCCAAAGAAATTGGATTTTTGTTTAATATTAAGTAGAGATATGAAAGAAAATTCTATTCTTTGGGGTTTAGCAGATCCAATAAGACTAAAATGTATTACATTGGAGACGAGAGGGGAAAAAGTTATTTTCTCTTTGGCATTTAAAGGTTTCTGGTAGAATGGTGGTCTTTAGATGAATATGTTATTTACCTTGAGAATCGGTTGTTTTTTTTAATAGTGGCCTTAAAACCATTTTAATTGTATTGGTATATGACAGTGTCATAAATCCAGCTGACAACATGACATCCTGCTTTGACTGTGGTGGATGTGTCCAGTCATAGCACTGAAATGCAATTTTTTGGTCACCAGCGCTACTGCTCAGTATTTACATTCACCTTTTTAACAATAAAGCAGCTGGTCAAGTTTATATATATGTGTATTTCCCAAGTTTGAAAAGCAAATCTATGTGATTATGCCACAGATTTTTTTTTCAGTATTCAAGGGTACATTGACAACTCTGTCACAGCAGATGTGGCACTTAATCTTTGAAGCTGCTGTCGGCACGCCTCTTTAATTACCCTGTGAGTTCATTTGAGCTCACCTTTGATCATCTGTACTTTTAGCTCTGAAACAGGCCTGATATCCATGGGGATTTTTTTTTGGGCTTCAGCAGCATGGCCCCTCTCCTTGCTTTATTCTATGACTTTGGATGATGACATGCTAACTACCCCCCACCAAATGACTGTGCCCAGGGGACCACAAGCTCCTGGGGGACCTGCTGGTGCTGGCAGGAGCCACACTGTACGGCATATCCAACGTATGTGAGGAGTTCATCGTGAAGAACCTGAGCCGGGTGGAGTTCCTGGGCATGATGGGACTCTTTGGCTCCTTTTTCAGCGGCATCCAGCTGTAAGTGAGCGCTGTCCTCTACTCACCAAACCCCTGTTCCCTCCTTTCTCCTGGCTTCACCTCATCCAGCTGTGAGTGAGCACTGTCCTCTATTTGCCAAGCCCTGTGTCCCCCATCCCCCAGGCTCCACATCTTACACCTGTGAGTGAGAACTGTTGTGTATTAGCTGAGCCACTGTGGGCCCCCCACCGCGGCTCCACTTTGTGAACGCTGTCCTCTATTCATCAGATCCCTGTGTCCTCCCCACCTCCCCAGCTCCACCTCATACAGCTGTGAGTGAGCGCTGTCCTCTATTTGCCAAGCCCTGTGTCCCCCTCCCTCAAGCTCCACCTCATACAGCTGTGAGTGAGCGCTGTCCTGTATTTGCTGAACCCCTGTGTCTCCCCCCCCACCCCCAGCTCCAGCTCCACCTCAAACGGTCCCTCTGGATTTCAGGCACAGATGCTCAGCTCTGATCCTTTCTCGTCACGCATGCTGACGTGACATCACTTCTGCTGACCGTTCACATCAGCATTTAACCAGAGATCAGTCTTTCATCCACACCACATCCATTTTCACTTGCCGTTAACCGGCTAGACTGCTCCACCCAATCATCACCAAGAGGTGTATGCGACCTGTACTATGAAGCATGGCAGCCGCAGGTCTCGCATCAGATCAGAGTCACTCTCTCACAGTTAGCTCTTGGTTTACCTTTCAGTACCTATCAGCGCAAAATAACAATGGGCGATGACACTAATGAAACGCCACTTGCTCTTCCATCCCATTTTTTCACTTGTTGTCTCAGAAATGAATTACTCTCAAGGAGACTGTGAGGATGCTGGAACCTGCCACTGGCTGATGTGTTCTCAGACACTGAGTGCAGATGAGACTGTAACCTTGGCAACGCACGAGCACTGCAGAGGCAGCCACGCTTTCACTGATATGCAGGCGGGAGCCAGGCATATCATGCCTCCATCATCAGAGGCAACCTCTGACACTTTTCTTATGTGATTTTAAGTGCTTGCATGGAACCAGGTGCACCTCCGGTGGCTGTGCCAAAGTCAGCCAGAGAGCTTCACCTCGGTCACTCTCCCTGTCTACGTCAACCAAGTCTACATTTTTATCAATTTGCTGTCAGTAGGGTAGAGCCTGACTTTCAACAATGTTTTGTCCTGTTTTGTTTTCTTTTTGTCTGAATTTAACATAGATGCTGTGGGCTCACGCATGTTTGCGTTCTCGTTACAGGGCCATCATGGAACATAAGGAGCTGCTGAAGGTGCCGTGGGACTGGCAGATAGGTGCGATGATGATGCTTTTATGCCTCCCATGACCTGTTTTTGAAGGAGATGTCACTGGAGAGCAGAACACTGGGAGTGGCAGACAAGGTTGAATGTTGAAGAAGGGGAGGAGTAGTTTCATTGTCTGCCATGGGTGACCTCCACCTGGTGGCCTCAGATGTTCTCCAAGGGAAAAGCGTGTGAAGGTGGCTCTGCAAATGAGCCATGAGAGATTTTATGTGCTCTGGTGGGGGTTAAGATGGGTTAGATCTATTTGGTTAAAAGAGCCAGATGGATAAGACAAAGGATTGCCTCCTGAAACCGGGGTACTGTATATCGAGCTGCCGAAATGTGTCAAAGTATGATGGGAAGCTCCTTTAACATGACCTGACCTGTGTAGTGAGGCATGTTTGCATATGTAACCCGTCACCCTCATGTTCTCTGTCTCCTCCTGACTATGTATACATGCACAGTCAGAGTGGCGTACAAAAGGGACATAATGAATATTTATTTTTTTAACAATGTATTAAATATCAAAAACAAATGTCAATAGGTATTTGAAAACAGTAGACATGAATCGAAAAATAAGTAATAAGTACATAGGGATTTGAATATAAACGTGCAAAAAACTAATCATGTAAAGAAATTATTTGTCATAACCAAAGTGTTATGGCAAGTTTCTTGTGGAGTCATTAAGAGGACTGCCCATCTGTATTACATATCACTGCATGTATTGCACCAGGTCAACTGACTTTCTGTGGGCAGGGTATGATTTGTCCAATCAACTTACAGTCCAACACCATATCAAAACAGAGGTGGGGCATTCTATTGCTTAGCTGTAGTGATATCATTCTCTGCTGTTACTCCAGATATGACAGCAAGGGTGTTGAATGGTAATTCAGGAATGAACCAGGATGTATTAAAACAGATGGTAAAAGAAGTTTGTAGCATGGGCTAAACAGATGGACCTGGCACTGCTATGGGAATGATAGGGAAAATGTAGATAAAACCAGATTTAGAAAAATACATGCTCTGCAAAATCATAATTGGATGCAACAATGTTGTGCACAGAGGTATGCTGCTAAATTAGAACATATTCCCATATGTGATCTCAAATCGCATTGCTGAATAAAGGATTGTTTTTTTTTTTTCTACAGTACAGGCCACTTAATTACTCCAGATGAACACAGAAAGTTGGCAAAATTATTTAATATTCATAAATGCATGACAGATGCTGTGCCTATATAGCAATAATTATAGTTGCATTTGCAATCATTATATGTGCCACAGATAATTTAAAGGTTTTACAGAATCCAAAATTTTATTGTTTGGTAGAAATGTTCCAAACCAAATGCAAAAATTTCAGGCTTGCAAATCAATATTAATAGTTTATAGCATAGTTTAGTAATTAACATTAAACAAAATTAAAAGTTTCATTTTGAAAGTGTTCATATGTGTTTCAGTTTTAACTTGATCTGCATCAAAAGTTTCCTGGGAAAAAGGGTAACCTCTAAAGATAAACCGTGATATAACCACATTACCCCATGACTGAAAACATCATATTTAAAGAGTCCCCAAATCAAGTAAAATATTCAGAATGGCTGCAAGTTTATGAGGCTAAAACTGACTATATTAAATAATATTGGTAAGCGCTGAAAAAGATATGAAGGTAATGGAATGAAAACCATAATAGTATTAATCTCACTGAATAGAGGTTTAGATGACCAGAGGCTTATTTCAAGCCAGTAGTGGTCAGAAAGGGGATTGGAAAGTTCCCTACACACCCTGGAGAGTGAGTACTGGCACATGAAGACTATAATATTTTGCTAAAAGAGTTTGACACTGGGAAAGTAAAGTGTAAAGCACTAAGGATAAGTAAAATAAAGGGGGATCACAATGTACAGTGAGGTACGCTATGCTGGTTCTCCTCAAACCATCCTCTGTATTCTTCAGACCCTGCACAATAAAGTAGCCACTCTAAAGAGCTAAGGGAACAGGTCAGAGCCTGTGCTGCTGGCCAAAACAGGGACTGCAACGGGTCAAAGTACAAAAGCCTGATCAAACGCGTGTCGGGGCGAAATCCAAATATCCATAACTGAGAACAGATAATCCTTCCCTGTGAGGTCACATGATTTCTGACTGCAGTGAAGGCCTCCTGGTGAGGGGATGTGGACCTGTATGAAATATACATGAACTGAAAAATGTGGCTAATTTAGACAGATTAATGCACTGAGGGAGCTTTTCCAAACATCAAGATGGTACTTTGGAAAATAATTAGCATCTTTTGTTTGAGAAAGAGAGAGAGAGAGAAAGAAAGAGAGAGAGAGACAGTTAATTCTCTCTCTCTAACTATGAGTGTACCTCCATCTTCAAAAATAACTCGATGGAAACAAAGATTCTGTATGATATGAATTTTAATGAAAAGTCTTGATGCTGATAAGCTCATTAACTGGTAAACTCTGCTGAAGTGGCTCTGATTGGTGTAAAGGTTTAAGATGATAAGGTGGACCCACTGACAGCAAGATGACTTTATCTCTTTCCACATGCACTATGTGGCACAATCTATACCGTGTCTCCTCAGCTGGCTTTGTTGTTGGAAGATCATACTGTGAGGCCATGCGCTCCTTCACAGGAGCAGGTGGGGGGATTCAATACCTGCAGGTCATCAAGGTCAAAAATGCCATCTGTGTTCCCTTCCTGTGTGCGCAGCTGCTGTGGGCTGAGAATGAGATTTCTCAACCCCTGATTTAGGTGTTAAAAGCCTCTCAAAACACAGTCAAGTAAAGGATTGTATGAGATGTTTCTGGGGAAATATCAATTTAATGAGCAGTGCATTCTATGTACATCATTAAATGTACATTCTACAAAGTTGGACCTGGTCAGAAGAAGAAGATTAAAAATGCCTGGATCTTCCTGAAGCATGGTCAAAGTACATTTATTCAGGTTTTGGTGCTGCATGCTCAGGGATAAAAGTACTGTGATAGACTCAGGTCCCCGCTGAGCTCAAAAAATCAATTAAAAACAGTCAAATCAAGAAAAGAAACAAAGTGCTGGAAAGTGAAAGGATCTGAAGCAATTTAAGAGTAAGGTCAGATTCAGAAATTTTATGTGAGGGTGCTGGTCATAACCAGATTTTAAATCATTGCCTTGGATTTATACAGAGTGTTTTCAGATTAAGTAGGAAGTTTATCATCACAGTGGTGTGCTGTTTTACAGCTGAGCAATGTACCGTAAAACAGCATAACACTGATCATTAGAGCCAAAAATGCTTAGAAAGTTGGGCTGAGTTAACCACCTCAGTAAACCCCCTCCAAATGCCAGTCTGTGAAAATGAGTTACTAACAGGAATATGAAATGTGCCCAAAATAAAATACTGAAGACAATCAACAGCTATGTTCACCGTAACTGTGGTGCTTACACCCAGACTGTTCGTAGTGGTGAGGTATGCAATATTTCGGCTGCTGGTTTTAGTCATGGAACCACAACAGTTGTTTACTGAGTTGCAGGAGTATTTAAACCACTAATTGGGGTGCAATGAAGAAAAAAAAAATTGAGCTGAAGACGCAGAAAGCTCATTATGAAAAGCTCTGAACAGCAGGTGGACAGTAGAGAACCTCCAGTGCGTTACTGGGGAAGACTGCGCCACATGGGTACATGCAAATTTTAAAGACAAGGGAGGCCTTTGCACATGCAACCATTACATGGAATGCATTTGCAGCTTTGCAGAGCTGTACCCCTGGAAGACACAATGCAAGATGAAAATCAGTGAGCCATAGCAGAGGCAGTTCTGCCTGCTGCTGGGCAGCTGTAGTAAGACAAAAACAGCTTGGCTGTAATATAAGGTGCTGTTCTACTCCTTCAGGAACAGGAGTAAATAAATAATTCTGCAGTAACAGAAATGAGAGCTATGGCTGTAGGCAGCCAAATGGTTATCCAACGAGTGGAGAGCACTCAGTATCAACTTAATAAAAAACAACAAAAACGTTTATACACAGTATATTGTGTAGCACAGGAGTACAGGTGCAGAAAAAAATCACATAACGTGGAGTCTTATAGACTGCAGTGATAGTGGCAGGTTCTGCTGATAGCCAAATGTAACATAAGAGTAATAACTTGGATTTTGTAAGTTTTCTGCATTATTTTAGGAATGGAATTTAATTTCTCCTGTGGAAAAAAAAAAGAAAAAGGTTTGGGCCAGTACAGCCGTGGTCATGGCATGTTGTACAGTTAATACAGAACTTAGAGATAATGGGCTGAAATGAAGGAATGGGGAGTAATATCCTTCTAACATGCTCATACCTGCAGGTCAGGGATTGTGGGTATGGATTTTGTAGATGTGGTGAGAAAAGTGAAATGCTCCAGCCTGTAGACGGGGCAGAGCCTGCCTTTAACGTCCAAAAATTAATCAAAATGTCAGCTGTGGCTGTATTAAATCTGGAGGAGAGGATAAATCCTGAAGCCACCGAAAACTGTTAGCTTGTGCAAAATGAGCTCCTGGATGGGTTTGCTAGATTGGCACTGGAGAGGCGATGTGTGCTTCATGAGCTAGACATTAGAACCTCTTTACTAAAACAAGACACAGTACCATAGTTATAATGTGTGTGGGGCTCTCAGTGTCCTACAGCAGCTTTTAAGTCTAAAATTGTGTGTGTGTGTGTGTTCGTGTATGTGTGTGTGTGTGTTAGAGTGTGCGCTTGCGTACGGTTGCCAAGTGCCTCATTTTCCTTAGTCAGCTGACCAGCTGTAACCTCCAGTCAGGTGATGCTTTAGTTGATTCCCATCAGCAAGTTCTCTACAACCTCTAATTTCTCAGCATAACCAAAGTGAGATGAGAATGAGAAGGCCCACTGCTCTAATTAGAGACTTATAAATAGTCTTATAAAGAGGCTGACAGAGAAAGGAAAAACAGCGAGACACTTTGCTAAAGTGGAGGTAGAACTGTTACGTGGGAGTGTAATGGGGCTTAC
Source organism: Chitala chitala (assembly GCA_025773905.1). Taxonomy (NCBI): domain Eukaryota; kingdom Metazoa; phylum Chordata; class Actinopteri; order Osteoglossiformes; family Notopteridae; genus Chitala; species Chitala chitala. The sequence continues at coordinate 1,965,279 of JABJVR010000034.1, read as the reverse complement.
GTCTGTTGCTCTGCTCAAGAGTTCCTCACAGCACCTGTTTAAGCATCATTCTTGGCTGAAGACCAGGGGGTTTGCAAATGATTAATGGCCCCTGTTGAGAAGACTGCACATGCCACTGTATTTCTATTGATGGAGCCATAGGGTCTCACTCCAGTAAATCTGCCTGTTGCTGAGCCCTTGGTCAGGTCGTGGAGACTGACACTCAACACTTCAGTACTGGATGAGGGTTGTTCTTCATAAATGGTTTTGTTTCTCCTTGATTCCCCAAGGGAACTTTATTCCATTCTTTAAATCAGCCCAGCAGAAAAATGCAAGTAGCATGCTCAAGTGATTTATAGAATAGGAGAGGGCCTTCCATACTTAAGTCAGTCTTGAGTCACAGTTCAGAACCTTGTTATTCCCTGTGAATGGCTACTGCTATTCTAATTGTGTAATTGTGTGTGTGTGTGTGTGTGTGTGAGACCAAATGTTTTTGTGTGCGCATGTATGTGTGGTGTCCATAGACGCTGATGTGAACACTACATAACTGTTGGTAAAATGCACAAGTCTTCTATTCATCAGAATTTTAACAAAAAAGGTTGACCCACAGCTGATTTTAACAGATCATTTGTTGGTTTAATTCATTTAATTCGCTACGAACGTCCTACTAATTTATAGTACATAGCGGTATCATTAGTTGTCACTACCATAGTGGAAAAACCTTGTTGTTGCCAAGGGGATGAAGTTCCTTGGCCAGAACTGCGCTGGCCCAGATAAATAATGAGGGCTCATCATGTAAAATGCATTGTGTAGTAGTAGAGGGTCCTCTAGGACAGTCAGACGTCCTTCGTGTGTGAGCGTACCACAGCACCGCCTGCTTAGGTTTGTGTGTGACCAGGATTATCTGGGTATTAATCTTTGAAAGCTAACGCAAAGCCTCAGCAAAGCCAGACAAAATGAAACTGTTTTTGCATTCTCTACAAGCTCTGTTCAGTTTTACCAAACCTGTTTAACTGTTAGCTTTAACTTCGTAATGCATATTCATGGAACTGTAATTGAGATCAAAGTAGGTAGTTGAACAATAAATTTAGCCCTGAGATATTCTTGGAATCAGGTGGCTGTTGAAAAAAGCCTCTCTGTTTGCCAGACCCAATGAACAAGACATAAATTATTAGATAATAATAATAATAATAGACATTCTGGTTAACTACAGAAAAAAATGACCTTTATTTGTGGGAGGAAATTCTTAGTGAAAGGCCCTGTTGACTATTTATTCACTCACACTGAGACCATAGATGAAATCTTCTTTAGGTGCTACATCTTTCTGATAATTGCATGATAATTAGACCTTTAGTTTTTACCAACTTAATTAACAGACTATCTGTTTTCTCCTTAATCATATTCCTATTCTAACTGTCAAATGTTACTGTTGTTTTGTCTCACCTAGTGGTGCATATTTATTTAGATGTTTTAATTTTACCATCTGTTAGTGACATAAAAGTTTTCATGTATTCATTCACTTAATTCATTAATAAATTAAATGACTAGTGATACAACTCAATAATGAATAAATGCGTGTGTTTTATGTGTTGCAGAGTGCTGTGACTAACTAATTAGTACAGTAGAACACGGAGTGAGGTTATAGTCTAAATTTAATATCTAAGAATCCTATATTTGCATTGAAACACTAAAACAGTTCACTTGGAGCTTCTTAAAACTGCTAAGCTAGTTTCACAATTGAGAGTCAACATGTGTAAATACCGTTTCAGCTGCTCTTGACATTTTGACGTCATCCCATAGGCAAGAGGCCATTTTTGGAAGTTATGAATATGGTAAACAAAATAAAACAAAAGGGTTCCAGTAGCTGTTTGGGAAAAAATAGGGGTGAGTTTGCTAGAGGCCTGTAGCAGAAAGAACAGTGAACATCTTTGTATATCAGTGTCATTGACCTTGTGATTTCAGACAAATAACTGTTATCTCTCAGTTTTATGTCTGTGTTCTGAACTGTAGAAATAAAAGGAGTGCCCTTCCCTAAAATGTTTTATACTGAAGGACTTGAAAATAAATGCCCAGGTAATTCAGTTACTTAAGTGGCTGTAAATTCCATTACTTGACTGCAGGTCAGGGGAGATAACCCAGAGATTCTGGTGAAATTACCTTTTTTTTGCTGTTCTTTCCTGGCCATTGTTGGACTTGTCCTTTATTTATTTATTTTATGTTTTTTCTTTAAAATGGTGTGGTGCACCAACTTACATTTCATGACTTTTTCAAAAACAGGCTAGAAAAAATGTATACATGAATGCAGGGCAACTTTGTTAAAGGTCATAAGAATTTTCAGAAAGGTGTTTTCTGGCATTATTCTTAGCAATGGTGTTGTATGTGCCCAAAAATGAAAATCTGACACAATTAGCAGTCCTACACAACTCATTCAAATATTGTAATATTGTTTTATAGTATTAATCTGGTATGTATATTAACCATGAAATCTGTAAATAGATAAGGGAAAGAACTGTTATCTCAATCATAGCTGAGACTGCTCTACTATGTTGAGATGTACAGAAAATGTTGGTTTTGTAGCACTTGTTTAAAGGCATTAAAGCTGCCCTAACAGGTATGATTATGGGAGAGCGTGTGCCAGTGTCCTTGCCCTGTCTTAGCCTATGCCACACCAGCTGTGCAGCCGGACTGAGCTGCCAACACCCACAGTCTGTGTGTTGCCCTGCAGGGCTGCTCTACGTTGGCTTCAGCGCCTGCATGTTCAGCCTCTACAGCTTCATGCCCGTGGTCATCCGGAGGACGAGCGCCGCGGCGGTCAACCTCTCCCTGCTGACCGCAGACCTTTATGGCCTCTTCTGCGGCCTCTTCCTGTTCCACTATAAGGTGAGTCAAGCCTTCTCATCCTGGAAGTCTGACTTACCCCAGTTCTTTCAGCAAAAGGTAACACAATTTTGACTCATTTCTGTTTGCCATGCACTCGCACATCAATTTAGAGATAATTTGTCGGAATTCCTTCTTTATGAACTATGAGAGAAACTGTAGCACACAGAGGGAAGCTTACACAGGTACAGGGAGAACATGCAACGCAATGTGAATGCATAGCCAGATTTTACCTGTAGTCCTGAAATATGAGGCTACACAATTGTTTCTGGGGCAATCACCGTTGTACGATGTGTATTACAATGCTGTGTGTTACTACGCTGTGCATTACCAGTCTGCATGTTGATGTCATGCGGCTAACAGTTCTGCTTGTTACAGTGTTGTATGTTACTGTGTTAGGTGTTATAATACAGGTTACAGTGCTGCATGTTAAACTGCTGTGTTACAGTGTTTGCACTTTACAGTGCCATGTTACAATGTTGCATGTTACCGTGTAGTGTGTTATGGTGTTGCTTGTTACAGTGCTTTGTGTTTCAATGCTGTGCAGTTGCTCAGGTTCAGTACATGTTACACAGACTCATGCATGCCCTTCTGTTGCACACCTGTGTGAAATAACACATTCATTGCATTAAGAAGCTGGCTTCATTCATTTGTATTGATTTCTTCAATTTTCTGTGTAAAGCGCTTTGAGGCACGCTGTTGTGAAAGGCACTATATAAAAATTAATTGAACTGAATTGATTTGAAGACGCTGTGGATGCATTATATTGTTGGTGTACACAAATTAAATTGTGGGATGTTGAATAGAAACTAATAAAATACTATGATAATCCAAGAAGTTTAAATGCAGTAGTATTGGCTTGTTTGCTCTAAACTTTGTGAACATTTTTTACATACATTTGGACAATGACAGTGGTTTTGCTTGATGTCTGTAAAGATCCAACTGTTCATTAACCTCACTGGTTTGTTGTGCCAGTTAAGCCTCCCTGTAAAGCAGGCAGAGAAATTGGACACAAGGCTCAGTCCACAGCACTGTCATTAAGACCTACTGAAACCCCATCACCCGTGTTTTCAGAAAAAATGAAAATGCGGGAAAAAAATGATGCTAACTGACAGTCAGTTTTTAAAGTACTCCAAATACTGAACATATCTCAGCGTGGACCAGAAGGTGGTCAGTAGGGCAGAATAAACTGAATTAATGAATACACACTTCTGAATATTTGATGTTTGGAGAAGTGCCGTTTTTCTAGTGTGCTCTACTTGTGTAGAGTTTCCACTTGTGGGAAACAGTCTCGATAAGAGCCAGAGCAAAAAAACCAAGGGAGGCAAAAGGAGACTGCTGTGAAAAACTTTTTGAAATGTTTGTGTCTCCAGGGGGTTTCCAGGCAACATGGATGCTGTTACTGGGTAACCTTCACGGTCCCGCAGTGTTCTATGTGAGACGCATGGCTGGATAAACATGTATGTTAACCCATGGTCTGTGTTCTGAAGACCGGTGCATTTCTGTCTATTTTCGATGCCCTCTCATAGACTTGTTTCATGATATTCTTTTGCTTCATGCAGCTGAAGAGGTGCCTTTTTGCTGTTCTCTGAGCGTAAGGCATTGTGCCCTGCTTCAGGTTTCTGTGGGCGTGAGTGCCTCAAAATGAAAATGCTGAAAATCCTTGAAATTTTCACTGTATTGATGTCAGGTTGCCAGTATCGAGGCTTGGCTGCACAGATAATTCGTCACAGACCGTCATGGGCAAACGAAAGGAAAAGTGGAGCCATTTGTCATGGTTAAAAAAAAAATCTCTTTTTGGCCCCCAGGTTGTGTACCTCATATGGGGAAATCAAGCTTTCCTCCTGATGACCTCTGTGGGACCCCCTTCCTGGGTCACCTTCAGCAGCAGGAATGCATAGATATGACAGTAAAGTTACTGAGCTCATGTGATATTGGTAACATGACCCCTTTGGAAGGCTGATGCTGCATTGTAACTGGTCTTTACCTGAGGAGCTATCAGAAAGTGACCAACATCAGGGAACTGGTTGCATTTCAGTAAAACCAGTGAACTGACTAGTGTTTTTTTCCCTTCCTAGTGAACAGTTGTGGAATACTGCTGTCCATACAGTGTTTTCCAGGCTTTGAAGTAAGATGCAGGCTTCATTCTCGAACTTTGCAGTTTAATGGCAAAGTGGAATAATGATCTGAGTTTGTACCACAAGTGGAAGCAGTCTGAAACAGATGGCTCAGTGCAAGATCCATCATAGCAGCATGGTTTTATGTATAGCCATAATATGGCTGCAATGTTTCTCAAAGGTTTGCAGGTGCAAAATGTCACACAGGTTTCAGTGCCTGAATTTTTATCAGTATACATGAACTATAAGCAGGGATGAAGGTAAATACTGTAGTGGTAGAGATTATGGAGGATAGCGCAAGGAGTAGTGTAAAAAACATTTTATTTGTTTCCTTTTGAGTGTTATGTTTACAAGCTCAGATCACATCAGACCGAAGTTGTGCTGATACCAGTGTGATTGTGAGTTAGTGTTCTAAAGAGGCACATTAAACTCATTCAAGATTATTATTGCTAACCTAATCATATGGCTTGTTTTTTTATTTATGTCTTTTATTTTCCTATCCTCAATAAACGTTGACATTCTTTTTAGCGAGCGAATGTACATGTGTTTTTCCTTTATCATTTCATTTCAGCTACAGAGGCTAAATTAAAAAGCCTTGCAGCATTTCATTGTGCTGATCAATACCAGCACACGGTCTTAGATTTACCTTCCGTTTCAATCAGGTTTGCCTTTGCACTCCATTACCCCGGACTGGAAGGTGTAATACAGAACACAAGAATACATCATTACAGTTTATTATGTAGGGAGGACAATGAATTTGTTATCCTGTGGCTCAGTTGATTATACTGTGGCTCAGATGGAGTTGCGTGAAGGTAAAGCTGTTCAAAGCTATCTCCTCTAGTACTGTCATTTTGGGAGTCCTCATGGCCCCACTGTTTTTCAACCTGACAATAACAAAGACAGACTTAATCAAATCTGAAGGATTATACCGTCACTCAAGCAGCTTCTGCTGTTATTCAGCCACAAAACGGCCTTAAGTGGAGCGACCTTTGTCAGTGCGTGTGCTAATTGTGTTTGAAAGCCTTTGGGAACTGGAGAGGAACAGGGCCTCAGTGTAGACGTGCTAAGCACCCGTCACCCCTGCAACCTGTTGTAAACTCATTACAGTATTTAGATTTCTGAAAATAACAAGAAGGACAAGAGGGGTTTGTGTAATTTAACATTGTTGTTTCAAAAATAATTAGCACAACATGCAGCAACTCTTGTTACAGAAAGGACATTGGTATTTAATTGTGATTATATTACGTTTTTCACTGCACCTCAGTTTATAGGTGTGATATCAAGTGGAAAAAAAAAATCTTCATTTTCAAAAAAAGAAGCTTTACTGTACTTATTACAGTGCCACCAACGCCAGCTGAAATTATATGTGCATTTATTTTTTTATTAATCCCTTATCAGCCTCACAACGGGGAAATTCGTTCTCTGCATTTAGCCCATCCCCCGGGGAGAGCAGTGGCATTCAGACCAGGCAACTTCCACATCCCAGCCTGGTGTTCTACCCATTGAGCCACCAGGCCCATTTGTGCATTTTAATTCAAAGTTTTATTTAGCTTTTGCTCATGAAATGAAGTAAACCATTATTGGTGTGATTACAACTCCTCTCCATCTACATCCATCTGTGATTGTTGGCCAGTGGCAGTGTACAGCAGACAGGAATAAAACGCCTTTGTGTTTATTTGTGGCTGTGCTGCCACATACACTACCTAACAACCTACTTGCAATGGTGTGACAGTGAATCTCTTAAGGCCACTCTGCCTTCGACCAATGTGCTATATTGACTGAAAACTGAATTTAGTTTTTTTCAGGCTTAGAATACTGATTTTCTGTAAAGAGCATAATTCATATATTCATTTTTTAAAGCCAGTAAATTACTGTACAGGCCACAGAAAAAATTAATGTATCATGACAAATACCTTTCATTGCCTGTTCATGTAAAATTTTGTAAATTTCTAATTTTTGAGGGCCCCTGTCAGTCACGGGCCCTCAGAATTATCCTAAGTGTCTACCCCTTCACAGCACCCCTAACCAACACCAAGTTGTCCTCAGTTCCTATTCAGCCACAGAAGCATGTAAGTAAAGTGGCCGTGCCAACGTCTGCTGTCGGTCTGTTTGAAGTTTGCTGGGAGTTGAAGAGAAGGGGGGTGCAGCTGACAGTGTACTTCTGTACCCGGTGTCTGAACAGACTGATTCCTGTTATGTTTAGAATGACACGGCTGATGGGGTCCTCAGCTCTGCCTTGGATTGATGAACAAGTTTAATTACAGTTTGGCAAAGCGTTTCTCACGTTGATTAAAGGGGACCGTTATTTTGGTTGATGGCTGGCGTTTAGGTGAGGCCATTTGAAGTGCTGGTAATGAGTCATCACATTTCTAACAACAAAGTTGTTAGTAAAAGAAATCAGTAAAAGAAATTATCTCAGTCTTGGCGAGTAAATGTACATCCTCACACTTATTAACTGGTAGGAATCAATCTGAGATCTCACGGTGATTACGTATACCAGCCATGTGTTAAAATCATTCAATACATCTACCATGCAGAATGTAACCTCTCGCCAAACACAATACGTTCAAATAACGTTGGCTAAACGTTCAGGGAACGTTTAGCTAACGTTATTTGAACGTTTTGTGTTTGCTGGGCTGACCACTGGTGTCTATTGAAAGTAGCAATGCTTCCATAAAAACTGCACTGGCTGTGAGAAGTGTTTATAGACGCCGCTGTGGTCGCTTCCCAGCAATTAAAAACCCTCTGCCTAACATATTAACTCATGTACCTAAAGTATTGTATCTGGGCACAAGCAAACATATAACAGAACCGCAAAATTTCCAACATTTGTCCTGTTCAGACTGAAAAAGAACACTGTGTTCCTTTATCTTGGAAGCAGAGTGAGATAGAAGTTGACTGGCACTGCAGTTCAATTAGTGTACAGTGTGAGATGAGTAGGACACTGAGAGGCAGTAGATTAGCTCCAGTGTACAAGTGGTACTTGAAATTGCATAGAATGGATATTGCAGAAGGAGAGATAATTGCTTATTTCTAAGTTATATGCATACCTGTATCTCCTGTTTACTGAAATATTTACATGTTTGCTTTCCTCCAAGATTACCAGGTAGTGGAAAAAAATTCTCCACCCTTTTAATGGATGGTGTTTTATCATAATTTTCAGGCTTCTGGTGCTGGCTGATGAATGTGAATTACTGTCTTGGCATACCAATGACTAGTATAACACGATACTTCATAGTGCTCACTTATTGCTTTTCCTGATTCATATTTTAACACTTCTGCAAAAATACCATCTCCATTCCCCTTATCCCATGTCTTATTAGAGTCACGATGCAATCCTCTGCCCAATTTATTTTATGTGGTCTACTATAATATTAGTCTAAGGAGTATATACCTTATAAATTAATACACCCTGCAGACAGGATGTAGAAGTGCCACAATGGTTTCTCACATATTCTTGAAAAGAATATACTGAAAATTGTAATCGCTCATTTTTTCTTATTAGCTGTTCCTGGATTTTCAGCAATTTAAAGCATTTTTCATCCTCTTCATACGTGCCAATATATGCCCTTAATGTGCACAAATTCTCCACTATTGCTCAGGATTGCATGGTAATGGATGTGTGCATCTCTGCTTGTTAAGGATGGATGTATTCATTTCCTTACTGTACAAGCTTTCCAGCAATACACATGACATTTATTATGGAAAAACACATTGAATTCTACCTTCTTATTTATGCTCACTTAAGGGCATAAGGAAACATGTAAAATGTCAACACTGGATTTCTCTGGTGTATTTTTAAAAATAGTAAACATAGCAGTGTAGCTTTAAATAGTCTATGTAGAACATTATAATATTTTGTCTGTTTAATTTCCTGCTTTGTCACTGAATGCAGTTCACTGGATATTAATAGCTGTAACATGCATTTGTTTGAACTGTCCCTTCAAGATCCATGGCATAATGTTGCTATGCCTAATTCTAACTGAGGAGTGAAATGGTTTGTCTCCATGTCAAACACAAATTACGTACATTCTCAACTGGCTTTTTCAACCCCCTCCTGAGATATACATTTACATTTCTCCTTTTGAGGCCAGGTCAGTAAACCACCATAATTACCTGAACATGTGCTTAGATAGGGCATAGTGTTTTGTAACAAGCAATAAAAAATCATGAACAGGACCATGCTCATGTTGTCACAAATGCAATGCAATCACATGCTTGCTATAAAAGGAAACAAATTATGGTTTATGCCAAAACTGACTCTGGGTCACAGCAAAAAGCAAGATGTGAAAATAAACATTTTGTCTCTTTCATGAAAACAAGTGTATGAAGGAGGATAGTGAATCAGTTCTGTTTGCAAACATACAAAGTGTACCTGTTACATTTTTATAAATTTGCATATTTGGAATTTTGATTTTTAATTAGCCGGGAATGACAAATGGCTCTAGTGTTTTGATGCTGGAATTTAAATGGTAATTAACGAGAACACCGAGCCAGCTTTGTCTCACACACATATTGCCCCAGTGCTGGTGCTGTGAGACTGTTGGCTTCCAGTGGCTGAGTGTTTAGTCATCACCAACGTATTACATGTCTATGAAGATTCTCAGTCGTCCAGGTGAGGGTATCTGAAAGTTTAGTCATGTCAACTGGACTTCTTTCTCCTTTACACAGAAACATTTCACCTTTTACCAAAAGGCTTCTTCAGTTTGACTGAAGAAATATTTCTGCATAAATGAGAAAGAAGTCCAGTTGACACGACTAAACTTCCAGATAATGTATTACATCGTATACAATAATGCTAATGTAGTTTTGCTTGAATAGGTGACTTGGTTATTGGAATTGGTGGTCAGCACGTAACTCATATTGATTTGACTGCGGTGTACACTGAATGGCATTCGATCCACATTTTATCTTTCCAGATAAGCAGTGAAATCCAGCCTACAGCTGACTCAGACTCTCTATTGTGAGCTAGTTTTGTACTGTTGAGTTTAGTTCAGAAGTCCTCTTGGAAATGTGGCAAAAAAGAATGTCAAGAGACTTTAGCACTACTCAATGTCCAGAAATGGACCGGGTGACAAAAACAGAACGCTTTCTCATGCTGTCCTTTTGCTGTCAAGCTATAATATACTGTGCCTTGATTCATGACATTTGCTTGTGACTGCCTGGAATGCATGTAGTTTTGTCACTTACCACTGTGGTACTTAAAGCTTCCTGCGTGAGTGTCAGAAGGTCAATTTTTGGTTAGACGTTACTACAAATTATGCCAGAACTTGGCAATGTTTGAATACTTAAATGTAAAAAAATGTTACTTCCTCTTATTCTTCTTTCTGAGAACTTTTTAGTGTATGCTCAGTTAATCACAGCATTTTATGTCAGTTCTTGTGTAGGCAAAATTTCATGCTATCTTTATAGTCAATTACAGAGAGTAAAACATGTTAGATGGGTTTTTTGTAATTACTGGATCTTGCACAGCTCCCCTGCTGAACAGATTGTAGTGACCTATCCAGTTAACTCATACTGTTACAACTGGCATGCCATCACATCACGTACTGCATTAAAATACAAGTTTTATTCTAAATGGCTCACAATATAAAGAAAGATTTATACTTGTTTAACACATTCTTCTTGTATAGTCCCACAAGACATCACAGCGTGTTCAGGATATATTTTACTATCTTACAAAATTGTACTGACAGAGCTATGGTACTGAACATAAATTGTGCTCCTAAAATATTCCAGGTCTTTGTAGTCTGTCATCTGTCTGGTGCTTCAAAATTCTGACAATACCTGTCTTTGTTCTGTTTTAGACAATCCGTTTTATTATTGCTGACTAAATTTGATCAAGGTTTTTTTTTTTTTTTTTTTTAGTTTTCAGGTCTCTATCTGCTTTCCTTCTTCATCATTCTCCTGGGGCTCATTCTGTACTCATCCTCCTCAACATACGTTGCCCAGGACCCGCGTGTCTATAAGCAGTTCCGCAACGCTGGAGGCCCTGTCACGGACGCACCCCCCCTGGGTCCCATGGAGCCCTCAGTTACCTACACCAGCTTGGGGCAAGAGGTGGAGGAGGAGCCACGGATCAGAGTGACCTGAAGGGGCAGGGTCGCCGGGTGGAGCATCACTGCCGTTGATGTCACCAATGGGGTTGGAGGGGAGGTTACAAGGAGAAAAACAAACAATGAAAATAAGTAGCAAACGAACAAGAATACACTGTGATCACAAACTGTGAATAGCTACCAGTGACAATTTAAAATTTTTTCCAAGTCATATATATACAAATAAATATATATATATATAAATATAAATATATATCTACATCACCCCATCTTCTACCCTTTGACATTTCATGGTGTTTCGAAAGGTTTGTGGCAAATTTGTATGCGTGTTAAAGCCCTGTTGTTTTTACTTTAAAAGCACTGGCACATAATGTTTGTGAAGGTTGAAGCTTTGACACAAAGCTGGAGGTGGGATATCTCCTCAGATGTATGTTTTAAGTTAAACGTCCTTTACTCAAGAATCAAGTAGCTCAAATGTAGGAGATAATATGTTAGGTCTTGCAGGAGTTGGTGCCTTGCTCTGTACTGCTGTTGTGTGTTATGCTGCCAGCCAGTAAGATGATCTCACTCAGTGTACAGCATATGTGCTCTGGTGATGCTATGAAAACGGTATTAGTTGTTCTGACTGTTGACCACCCCCTTTACCTTCACTTTTATTCATTCAAACATGGCTAAAATCTTTGTTTTTATCTGGAAACAGCTCTTAATACATCTTAATGTATACGTCACACATTATTGATTTAAAATCTGCCTCTTGGGAGAAAAATTTGAGATTTTAAAGACTGCCGAAGCACTTTGTCCTGCAGCTAGACTGCAACATTCAGAATAACTTCGGCTGCTGTACCACCTTCATTATACCGCACTCCATTGGGACCTGAATTTGGGATGCCATAGAATTTGAATGTAATCATGTATTTAAATGACTGGAGAAGTTGTTCCAGTACAAGTTAAAAATTGCATAGAGAGGGTTAAAAAAAAATCTCAGTGCATTTCTTACATTGTTTTAAATTGCAGTTATCAAGTAGGATGGTGTTATTGTTCCAGCTGTACCGTAAAACTGAACAGCAGTTTATGATAAAACAGCAGTCGTCTTTAATAGCTTAAAGTCCATTGACTACACTGCAGTTTTATCTGTACTGAACATACAAAGACCCTAAAGAGTCTGAATGTAGGTGATGTTATTTATATGATGAGATTTACAGGGGTCTCTCCTACACCTCATTTCACCCTAGAGAAAAACATTGGTTTATTTTGATTTTGCAAAGCAGTTACTGGCATGTTACTTTTTTGTTACTTTACTATTACATTAATATGATTAAGAGCAGTAAGGTTTATCAGCAGTGTGGTTTCTCAGAATTTCACAGAAACACAGCTGCAGCCTGTTTCAGTGCTGAACGTGTTTTACAGTTTTTTGTAACTATCTAGACAAAACGTGCAGTATCAGTCATTATCACTTCTGCATTAAGTACCTGATATTACCTTTATTAAATTTCCCTCTCACATACTGTCTGAATGATATTGTTTTATGTTGTTACACATACAAGCTAATTGGAATCACATTTTTGCTACTCTGATCGTTGTGGACCATTTTAATTTTAATTAGTATTTAATTATAATTCAGTATGTAAATTCTGATTCTCAAACAAAATTAATGCAGATATTTATTTCAAACAAAACTGTTTTTATTATTTTTGTCATCAAATGTATATAATTTAAAAGAGTGTTGTCTCATAGTTACAGTACCAGTAATCTGACCCCAGTTGACCATGGAAACCAGTAAAACACTGAACGTACATCATATGGTTGAAAGCAACCATGACATGTTCTGTGATTTGTTCACTCTGTACTACGTCACCTCCAGGTAGCAGTTGGTGTGCAGTATGCACAACGTTGTGGTGATTATATAGCGTGAGTTCCGTTTCTTTGTGGAATTTTAAAGAGACTGAATCTTACTGGAGGAAGCTGCGTTCGTACAATTAATTTACTGAAGAACAACGTGCTCATTTCGGTGTGCGTGTGAAGAAATAATAATAAAATAATCACCATGGTTATAAATGTTAAGGTCACTGTTACGTCCAATGCTGATTTGTGACAATATTTTGATAAATGTGAAAGTTATATTTAATTTCTTTAAACAATGTAATTAAATAGTAATGATTACATAATGTACCCCATGGGTAAATCTTTTTTAATTTGAAAAGTATCCTTACATAGCACACTTAAGTAAATAAATGAAAAAAAAAAACAACGTTTCCATAAATAAAAATATAAATTTTTATATATTTGCATGCACTAAATGGATCGGCTATGGTAATGTAATAACTGTAAAATGTTTTGAAATAAAATGATTATTGAAATTGCAGGTGAGGAAAAATATAGTCTTGCTGGTCCATCGTTTATTTATCTGGGACTGAAATGTATGAAATGTAAATCTGAACTGCTATTTAAACCAAGGTTTGATGTAAGCCACCAAACCCCGCGTTGTCAACTTGGTTTTTAACCACATCACTGAGCAGTTCGACTCTATTGTTACTATTTTATTTTTTTTCAGCAGTTTACGTATTTCCAAACAATGTACAGTGATGAATAAAACGTTATTTTTACATAGGATGCAACACGTATGATCAGACGAGGTAAGTCGTGTGGTCCCATCACTGCTTCCGCAGTGTTTCACTCAACTCCTCGCGCGTTTTAACACAATTTACCTAAACATGTCATCGTGTTGGGAGGAGAACGAAGTGGCCTCCTACCCAGCGTAATGGTTATAAAACATATACATCTTGTGCAGCTGACTGCATTGGTCACCGCTGCCTGTAACCGTTTTGTTTTTGTAACACAGCTGTGCGGGTGGGCAACACTCAAAATCACGGGCGCCTCTGATGTTGAAATACACTGACGTACACAATGTAACAGTAACACTATTACAGTGTAACTGTTACATAACGTTGTACACACCTGGGTCGTAATGCATTCCTTATAGGAAAGCAGAAGTGTAAAAGTCTATTAAATACTGCACCTGTTTGTACATCATGCACAACCACATCTATCCGGGCGACTGACAAACATGAAGAATACGGAACAGGAGGCCACAGCGTTTGAGTTGCTCGATCAATGAAAAATATTGAGAAATTTTGCAATATAGGTTTCTCACACTACGGCGCGACAAACAAAATTAAATTTTAAAAGAAATACCAGCAAGAGCAAATCGTAAAGTTAAGTATAAATAAAATGAATTAATTGGTTCCCCTGTGATCGCCGTAGTGGTTTTTCCCCAAGGTATTTGGCCTGCCATAGGAATGGCACCTAGTTGGCAGTTGGAAGAATGGCACTCCCCGAAGATGGCTGGGAGGCTGGGTTGCGGGAGCAGTTCGCCATGCTGTCGGCTTGTTCGTCCCAAAGTGATAAGCGGCTTGTTCCTGAGGCCGCCTCCATGCAGCCTGCAAGAGGCGGACACGCTGGCGGAGGGCTGCTGCAGTTTAGCGATGAGGTTCTCCTTCTCATTCTCAGACAGCTGGATCCCTTCTCGCTGTTGAGAACCGGGAGCACCTGCAGAACCATGTTCAGAATTTGCTCCTGTAACTCACTGTGGGCTCGGCACTTCCAGGTAAGGCATCCGTGGTGAGCCAAGTCAGAACATGACCCCCAAATTAAAATGATCAGTCGGACAATAAGCGGTGATAAAATCAGTCACTGATTTGGACTTCGCAGTCTGATCCCGGGAATAGTGTAAATGAGCACACTACAATGTAAACCGTTTTATAATGGCTTGGCAGGCTTCGTTTGGAGTCTCATTCACCGCTGCCACGTGCAGCACCACGGCCAAAGACGCGTTCCGCCTGGTGTTTATGTGGAGGACGCTCTACAGGAGCCTGCACTTCAACCGGTCATTTCAGGAGAAACTGTTTGCAAACGTACCCTTTCCCCCTCACAAGTACTGGGTTCAGTGGTTGGTTCTTGAAGACACCGTCCCATTACCTTCACTCAGAATGGCCTTATGGGAAATTGAGAGTCTTTGGGGGATACAGGAAAACCTCTTGGAAAGGAAAGAGGGAGGTAAGTTCGTAACTCCACGGCAATTAATCGTATCCCACGCAAAGTCCTGTAGTTCCCAACACATGGACTAGTGTTAAAAAATGTAATTACAGGTCGCTGCTTCTGATCAACGTCGTTAATTTCACTCCGTTTTAACCAGATAAAATTAATTTAATTTTTTGGCTTGTACAAGTAGCAGTCAAGTGACCAGATGAGTCGTACGTTTGCACCACGCCAGGTTCAGTCACACTGCTTTGTCTGTGAACAGAGAAGGCGGAGGTGAACAGCGGCTTGGAGTGGAGGGAGCTGCACCAGCTCGGCCTGCGCCAGCACGGTGGCGTCACCGCGCTCTTTCACCATGTTCTCACGCAGCACAAAACGAGCAGTAGGTCCTTCTGCTGGAAGAAGTTCAACTGAAGTGTGTGTGTGCGTGTGTGTGTCGCTAAATATTTTTGAAAGGACACGGTAGTTTACTTGAATCAGCGTTGCTGAACGTTTTTCGTACAAGATAAAACAATCCTATTGTGCTGTACTTTCCCCCCAGACGTCACGGAGATGACGGTGACGACAATGAATAATTTAGACTTGATGCTTATTTTACAAGACGTAAAACAGTATGCTGGATTTTGTTTGCAAGGCTATGCGTCTTTTAGAAATGATTGTTACCTCCATTTTAAAAATGAATATTGCCTTTATTTTTAATGGTGAGGCTTTGTTTTTAATTATTATAGTTCTGAATTTCAATCAGTAAGGCCGATCACTGCAGTTTATTCGACAAAGTTTGGCACTTAAAAGTGTAAAGAGGATTAAACTATTAAATGCATTTCTATACGATTAAAAAGGGATAGACAACCTCATCCTCTTTAGTGTGGGGAAAGCTGTGTAAGGTCGTTTGTTCTTTATTGTATTTCTTAATGTAAAGAATTAGTTCTAAGCTGCTTTTTTTTTTTTTTGAGGTGGTGTAGTAAAGTAGACGATAAACAACGGCATGAAGTTGATTTAACCCCACCATGTCTTCAAGTTTGTGACATATGGCCTTTTATGCCCCTGCCTAGACCACAGTGAACTCGAGGCCCTGTTTGATCAATATAGACGGTCCCGCTTCCACTGGCTCTTTGCTTACTGGCTGTTCCGTCAGCCAGCACCCCTTGACCGGCAGCTGCGAATGGTCTACCTGCAGTGGCGTCCGCACAGCCGCCAGAAGGTGGCGTTGTGGGGAAGCACGCTCTGTGATATGCGCTACCTGGCCTCGCTGCACCGTGTCACTGCTGACTACTGGAGGGGGAAGCTTGCATGTGGTGACGAGGCTGTGGGTGAGTGGATGCCTCCTTGGTAGCACCAGGTGGGGGGGTGGTGGTACAGTGAGAGCACTGTATAGATGTTGCTTTCATATTTTCTTGTTAGTTGATGTCTGTAGTCTTTATGTCTGAAGTGACCCCCTTTTTTGTACTGACTTTCTTTGCTGATGCTGTTGTCCTGAATGGGGCATTATTGAAGCCTTCACTTAGTGGAAATGCAAGAGCTGGGTCGTGTGACCCTGCCGCTGATGCACTCGGACCTGCTCTTCTCTGGAGCTGGTTTGGCCTCAGTCTACTGAAGCCCAGTTAAAATCCTGAGCGTTCCAAAGCACCAGCTGCACAAGTTTGCTTTACACATGTGCAAATGTTTAAGTGTGGTAAAATTTCCTGTTTAAAAATGGTGCCCCCTCTTGGGCACTTGAAAAATGTCAGCTGCCCAAACATAAACGTTTTGTTTGTGGGCACAGACTTGGCAGTTAGTTTGAATTGCTATAATATGTGTAGTTAACATCATTAATTTGCAACTTGCGGCGTTTCTCCACTGCTATAACCATGCTGTACAGTGATGACAATGGAAGGTATGACATGAGCTGCTTCCCTGCTGAGCGTGTATGACTTGGGGGAGTCGCCGCTTAACTTGGTGATATTATGAATGAAAACGCAGTGACATTTCTGTGCAGAGTGACTTGTGAACATGGAATTTGCAGTTGCATTTCTGCCTATCGTTTGTGTAATGACTGTTTAGTATGTTTTGTTCTATAATGATGCAGATCAGAATTTTTGCCACAAGTCTGCTTATATGGAAATTGATTTTATTTATTTATTTATTTTTTCCCCCCTTGCTCTCAGATCAGATGGTTAAAAATACGTATACCTCTTTGTTGTGGCTGGTGTAATATTTAATAATTGGAGGCATATACAAATTTAATGGGTTTTAATGAAGTAAAAGACATGGGAGGCTAACTTGATGGAGCAGTTGGTGATGGTACTGTTCAGTCTCACACTCCTCCTGATGCCAAGTATGCTTTGTGCTCAAAAATAAAATGGTGTTACACCACACCAGGTTTGCATGCTTTCCAGCTTGTACTGAAATTGAAGCAAAACCAAAAGCCACCATCTTCATCTGAAAATTAACCCTTTGTCCAGTACAGCGAGATATTTTGAAATTCCTGTTTCCACAAGGCAGACTGCTTAAGCGTTGGCCTGCCTTGCAGCAAAGAAACGCCGTAACCAGTCGACCCGCTTTGGCGTAGTTGACCACGTTTGAGGGTGGACCCTGGTACGCCGTGACTTTGCTTTTAAGCAGGGCTAGTCTGACATGGTACAGTGCAGGTAACTGTGCTGTGAAAAAGCAAATGATACCGTAGGTTTTTTGCCAGTGGAGAAACGCCTTTAGATTGGATTAAGTGTATAAAACTCAAGTATAGGTTTGTCTGCTGCAGAGGGTAACAAATAAGACTGACCTTATTAGCTTTTTATTTTTGTAATTTTCAGGGTGTTTTCAAAACTGTAGTTCTATTTTTATATAGCACCTTTCACAAGCCCATGCCTCAAACTGCTTTACAGAAGAAATTGTAGATATTACAGAAATGACAGCAAGTGAATGATTGAAGTTAAGAATTAAGCCAGACAACAGCAGAGGAGACAAACCAAAAATTCCACAATGAGGGGGGGGGGACCTCTGGGGGCCCAAGGCTGATTGTCTACCCAGCCCCTCCTGGCCATACCAACAGTACGCTAAGTTCATTTGAGCTAGTTTGACTCTGCAGACTAGATTGTAAACTTAGTCTCTGTTCTCCTTTGCTTGGATTTTTACCCAAGTGGGGGGGGGGAAATCAAACAAAGTAAAATACATTGCTGCCAGTCACATGACTCCGTTCTTTGTTGTGTGTGGGTGTTTTCCCCCCCCGTCTGGGGTGGTAATGAGAACACAAATGCAGGAAGATTTATGTTCTGTACTGCCGAATGGTCCTATGAAAGAAATTTGCTCTGCAACATGGAGAAACAGCATAACTGGCATTTGCTTGTAATTGTAATTATCTGGGCAATATACCAAAAGAAATTATGGCAAAAGACTACTGGATGGACATCAAGAAAACTTATTGAAAATCCAATACTGCTTCACACTTTGTAAAGATGATGTAGCATACCCTTGATTGAGCAGAACAAGGGAGCAAACGCTTGTTGGTCCGGATCAAGGTTGGATCACGTTCCCAACACAAATGAACCACTCTGGAATTTATTTGGGGCCGGACTGACACCGCATCCAGTAAAGAGTGTTGATGAGGTTGTTTTGATCTGTACGCAAATGTGATTACTGTGACCTTGGAAAACGAACCAGAGTTTAATTCAGCTGGACTGAACAGCGCAGGTGTGAAAACACCGTTAGTGTACTAATGGTCTGCTTCAACTTTGTACTTTTATCCCTCTGCTCTAATCAGAACTTAGAATCAGCAAGACAAAATACTTGATTGCTGGACATTAAAAGTTTTTAATTTTGCTTTTTTTTTCTCAGGAATTCAGACCGTGGAGAACTATTTCTCCATGTGCAAGTCTCTTGTGGCCTGGATTTTGGGTCGGGACTGGAGAAGCCTGAAGCGTAAGAAGGTACAGTGCTTGATCTTGGATGCGCCTTTTAAAACATGCTGATCTCACACAGTTTCTTGATTAATGTGGTAGAACGCTAGTGTACGTGTCTTTGCATCATAACTTCAGGTTGACAATAGTATCTGTCCAAGAGAAACAGGTAACTAAACATTGTATCCTGCCTTGGTGAAATAATGGTATACTCAACAGAAATGTGCGTTGCATATTATTTAGACATTTGTTTGGCGTTTCTTACATTTATTCGTTTAACAGATGCTTTTGTCCAAAGCAACTTGGATTACATGTGCATATTAAAATGAGGTCCGAAAATATCTGAAAATCCAGTTAACAGTAAGTGCTGTCCTATAATCAAAGTGCATAAGATTCAGTTAAGATAGGTGGACTATAACACCGTAAACATTTAAATATCACTAATACAAGTTAAAATTTAGCAATAGCAAAATGGATAAGTAAGCAGAAATTTTAACATTAGAGCAATAGCAAAACAGACCAGCTTAAGATCAAGTGCTAAAGTGTTCGCTGAAGAGATGAGTCTTTTGTTGGTTATGGAACCTGGACAGAGACGTGATTTCCAAAACAAGGTAGTTTTACAGGGTTGGGTTTTAAAATTCATGCCCAACCTGGAGGACCAGTGGACTTTTTAGTCTGATCTCTTGAAGACCAATTTGGTAAGATTGAACTTGCCAAGGGCTACATCTTCAGGCGTTATAGCTCTTGAGTTTAAAGACAGGCACACAAGCATCTACACAACATCAAGGTACCAAGTATTTCATTTAGAAGGAGTTTAAAGCAAAACAAGGGCTACAAGTGTGTACAGATAAGTGCTGGGTTTTTTTTTAATTTTTTTTTAGGCTTTGTATTAAGAGCTGTACTTAGGTCATGACAGTAATCACAGTTTAAAAGGATCTTGTTAGAATTCCAGTTCCTTGGCATGATACAACACTAATACATGCACTCATTTATATTGTTTTGGCCTCAAGCTGTGTGACCTCAGGGGGAAGGGGGGTTGGGTCTGACCTGCCTGTTATTTGTGTGGGTGCCTGTTGCCATGGTATTGGATGGTGTGTTAGCTTGATGTGAATCGCTTGACAGTTCTGTCATTGGTGTTTGGTGGAGCAAGCTCCCTGGAGTGTGTGTGTGTGTGTGTGTGTGTGTGTGTGGGCTCAGTGACACGATATGCAGCAGTAAAGGGAGGAGCTGATTGCTGAGCCTGATGCTCTCCACTGCTGGCCTCATGTTGTGAAATGGTCTCATGCAGTCTCACAGAGCCATTGACTTAATATGCAAATCACTTTTTGAGAGAACTTTTAAAGTTTATACTAATTGGGGTTTAGAAAAGGAGTGTTTTCATTTACTGTAATTTTGTTCATGAAATGTGCTGAGTGCAAGTTATAGTTTACAGTAATATTGTGATTAGGGTGTGTCTTAATACCATGTTGCTGATGTAAAGAGAACTGTTTGTCTGTCCAAAAGTATGAACAATATGCTGAACTGCATGCAGGGAACCCTGTTGATGTTTTGCTGCACTGACACCATGATGTCACCTGGCAGGTGTATGAGGACACCCTGGAGGGCGTGTACAGGCTGCTGAAGCGGGAGATGCTGGAGTCGCTGGTGGAGCGTGATCGGTTCTGGCAGGTCGCCAAGGTCCAGATGGCTCGCGTGTGTGTGCTAGCAGAGACGGCTGTCAGCTACGTCAACTGGAAGATGATCGAAAGTCTGCCATATTACAAGTAGGGCCTTTTTGTGTGTGCGGTGCATGTTTCTGATCAGCTGAAGTGCGTGTGTGTATAAAGAGGAAGGGCATGTCCATGGAATCCATGGGAAAACTCTCCAGGCTGGGGGTGGGGTAGTGTTAGGGTGCAGTCTTTTTAATCACTTGGTGCTGTGATCTTGACTTGTAAGTAGGACCCCCCCACGCCCCCCTCATCCTATAGGTATTCCTGGGTGGTTTTGCAACAGCAGTGAGGCTTTGAAGTGTGGAAGAGCGTTAGGCCCCGCTTGCGGCATTAAAAGCGCCTGTCACGGAGTTGCTGCAGGCGTGTACAGCCTACCTGTGCTCTCTCATTACACTGAAGCGAGAGGTGGCCTTGAAGCAGACCAGGCTGAGACTGGAGCAGACATTGGACCCAAACCGCTCTGGCATGCTGGAATATTGCTTGTGAACCCAAAATAACTGGTGTTGAGTCAATTAACTATGTGTGTATGAAAGAAACATTTGTGGAAAATGTTTCCGATTGGACTAATGGTTGTGATTTTTGTTTTTAAAGCTTTGTGCTCTTTCTGGAATTGGTCCTCAAAGTCATTATGGCTGTTTTGCCATGCTAATCTGTGATGTAATGCTGACATTATTCCTTAATGCGCTGTGTTGTCAGCTTCAAACAGAATTTTCCCTGCTTTTGTTGTTGGGTTTTCCTTATACTGGAATATAATGTAAAACTGCACAAAAGACTTTTGTTTTTTCCATGTTATGTTAATTATGATGTTCGTTGCCCAGGTTTTCTAGTATTTTACAATTGCCCTTGTGTTCTTGGTGCACACAAATTGGTGAAGTTTGCATCAAATGAAAGGTGTGCCTGATTTTTCCTGTCAGGCTGTACCTGGTGTCAGGGAACGCAGTTTACCTGGAGTTTGTGCAAGGCTTCTTGCACAGGAAGAGGCTTGTCCACAACTGGTTACACCTGGAAGAGAACAGCTGGGCACGGCACTTGTTGTCAGATGACATTTACTCGCTGCTAGAGTTCAGCACCAAGATTGTCCAAGGTAATGAATCCTTGCCATACCGCCACATCAGAGAGGGTGCTGTGTTACTGGTGGCTTTCTGTGGTTCCATAGGTAGGTATTTTGATAACTCTAAGAAACATTTTTAATTGGTTTAACTCCTGAAGAACTGTGCTGTCAGTGTATTACAGTTTGTCCTTTTCAAGCCCATGTCTCTTGTCCCCATTTATAAGCTCTTACGCTTTGCTTTGCTCTCGGTCTCTGTGCCCCCAGAACACCTGCATGGAGATACATTGGTGGCCCAGATGAACCGGGTCCTCTGGCTTTACCTGCACTCCGGCCAGCAGGTGTATATGGAGGTGTTGAAGGGGATGGTTCTTCAGTGTGCCCATGCCAGCCTGGGCTACTATTCCACACTGGCAGTGAAGGGGCTGCCCAGCTGGTAACCCAGTGGGCATTGCTGACCTTTGTTGGTACAGTCATAAAGGATCAGGTGCCTCATATTTGGGAGCTTCTTTGCACAATGACATCCAACAGGACTTCTGAACTGCCAACCGTATCCACCCTTGGCCTGAGTAGTTTTGTCTTAAACCCATGTAGCAATAGAATTTTTTTTCAGCTCCTGAAGTCTACCTGTGTAAAGAGGTGGGAGTTGGTGCTGAGTTTTTAATATTTTAAAAGATTGTGTTTTTTGCTGTCATGCACAGCAGGGCAGACTTTTATGGGATTATTTTAAAGCTTGTAGTGGGGCAGTCTTGTGTGGAATTTACTTGCCTGGATTTTAACTTGGGTTTGAACTTTTTTAAACTTTTTAAACTTTTTTTTTTTTTTTTTTTTTTTTTTAATTTTTAAATTCAAGGTTTTCCCCTATAGAAGTAATGCATAAGTCAGAGCAGTCTTTGTTTTGCTCAGGATTATTTCATTCTAGAGGAAATCTGGTTGTATGTAATCAACACCAGTTAGCAATGGCTGTTTTATACATCTGCTGTTGCAAATTTATAAAGGTGCATGACAGATTTATGATCAATAAACGCACTTTGAAAATGACTTTCCTCTGTAATAAAGCTCTAATATTCTGTCTATGGGGGCCGGCATTCTAAAACGACCTCTAAAATGACCTGTGAAGGTATAATCAGATGACAGTATGTGTGGGTACAAATGTGTGCATAGAGTTTAATTTAAATAATCCGTATCATTTGCACCCCTCTGCCCATCCTCTTTATGTGCTCTTCCCTGTTAATTAGATTCCTGATAACAAATTGTTCATTTAATCTGTCTGTTGGAGTCTACAGGTATAATTGTTCGGTATATAAAAGTGTCAGGGAAATAGAAGTTGGTATTTATTGCTGCAACTGCTCCAGGCTAATGTTCTTGTAGGTTAGAAAATGAATCTTTACTGTGATAAATTTGGGAAGCTTTTGTGAGAACGTTGAAGTGGGGACAAAACTATGCTCCATTTGTATTTTACGAGTGGTTCTACTGATTCTGGCAGGAAAATGATGCTCGCAGATGAACCCAGTCATAGGTGTTGTACTCTGAGGTGGGTGTGCTAGTTAATATATGGAGTAGTTGGGCCACCCTGCAATACAGCAGTCTGGGTCAATGAACATTGTTTTTTATAAAGGTGTGGGTGGGGTGTGTTTTTTTTTTTTTTTTTTTTTTTTTTTTTTTTTTTTTTTTTCCTTTCTCCCTCCCTCCTTCTTTTTCTTCTTTCCATATACTGGTAGCCTGCAAGGCGTGACACTCTGTCACCTAACAGTGAAGTTGAATGACCTGGGTTGGGATGGTAGCTTTCCCTTCCAAGGAGAAGTTTTAGTTGCAGTGCTTCAAGGTTAAGCATGTTGGGCTCCTGAAATTTTAGCTTCTGTCATGATCCAGACTCCTGGGCAGGTTATCGATCAGTTCCCTTCTGATAAATGTTAATTAGCATAAATGGATTAATCGTTACATGCAGCAAAATGTCAGAGTGCTTGTTATAGACCAAATAACTAATCTGTTAAAATTTACCATGCATTTGCTGTCTTACCTCAGCAGCCTGCCAGACTAGGCATCAAGCAAGCATGTGAACAGTAAGTTTGCAGAATTGCTCCCATTTAATTCAATTCAATTTTTTATAGCGCCTTTCGCAACAGCGTGCTTCAAAGCGCTTTACACAGAAAATTGAAGAAATCAATACAAATGAATGAAGC